>CM034464.1:32960261-33021217 GCA_019925255.1 Litchi chinensis | reverse complement strand
TCAAATGGAAGGCTCTCTCACGGTCTTCCTATCACTTATAGGTGTGATGATAGGGTCTTCTATCACAACTTGAGTGAAAATAAAGTCTTTTCTCATAGCATAAGCGTGGCAAGAAGACCTTTTGTCACGCTTGTTATTTTTTTCTACTTTTTTTGACCCTGCCATATTTATTTATTTATTTATTTTTGATTTTGTGCAATTACAAACCAATTAAATTAATCATTATTTTGAAATTTGATTTTAATATATCGTATTAAGTATTTTTTTTCTTTGAAATAATATTAAATATAGTTATTAATATTAGTACAAGACGAGAATATTGTTATTGTCATACAATCTACACCCCAAGGAAGAAAGAAATTTATAATAACAATCAAATAAAAAACTTTATCAAATGAATGCGAAAGGTACAAGTCAAGAAACTTGACTGGAAAATTTAAATTCATTTGCTCAATTTAATGTCCAAAAAAATATATAATCATAAATAAAATATTATATAAACAAATTGATGAAATTTATATTTTTTTCATAAATTTAATTTTTTTATCACCGTAACATTGAACTTGTTCCAATTTAAGTTTTTTATAATCCTTATTTTCTTCATTTTTCATCCAATATAATATTCTATTTTATATTTTAAAATATAGTAAAATATAATAACTTAAATTGGATTATTTTTAAAAAAAAACTTATATTGGATTAAAATATTATGTAAATATATTTTTAAATAAAATAAGTTTATTACAATTATTTCTTAAAATACATAAATGTATTAACATTTAATTTTTATAATTTTAGAGATATTTTGATGGAAAATTTTAATTTAGTCCCTAATGTTTAGAAAAATATTACTTTTTTTATTTATTTTTGTATTTTGAATACCCGTTATCTCTAACGTTTTATAAATTCATCAATTTAGTCGTGCTAACCAAAAAACTTGATGGTCAAACATAAATGGAAGTTGCACAATGATAGATTTACCCCTAAGCAAAAAAATAATGAGTTATATATTTAATTGTAAACTATTGATATATTTAAAGAAAAATTACAGTTTTAGATTTGAATGGAGTTATTCTTTGTAAACCCCTAGTCTCAAATGATAATCTCCTAGTTTTAAAAGAGAGATTAGATAGTTAAAATCAATCTCTATAGTAAATTGAGTGAATTTCATAGTCTCCGAAATTTATTCACTTAAGAATACGACGAAATTCATCGACCATAAAAAGGTTAGTAGTGTGTCAATGAAAATCTAAGTTAGGAAATCCAAGATTTTAGTAAAGGATAATCGAATTAAAATTCGATTAAAAAGAGAGAGTCAAGGTCAATGAAACAAGCTTAGCGTTTTTAAAATAAATTCTAACGAAACGAGAATTAAATTAAACGATGGAAGCTAACTTGAAAACAATTATGGATGGGCTAATATGAGAAACAAAGAAAAGAGATGAGATTGGAGTGAAATTAAAGGGAGTTGGGGCAAGATGTAATTAAGATAAGTTGATGACTATATATACCACACTTAACCTGAAATTTTTTTTCAGCAAATACAAATAATTCAGTCAACAGCCGAGAGAGTTCGGGAGAAAGAAAGAGAGTGAAGTTGCTGCCGTGAAAGGAAGAGAGGGAAGATCAGCCAGCTGTGAACCATAAGTGAAGAGTTGGAAGAAGAGAAGAAGGGAAGCAACCAGCAGCAAGAAGGCAAGTAGCTGTTGGTCGAGCAAGAAGGCAGCAACGCAGAAACAGGATCGCGCGACAGTGCTGGTCGCGAGTTCGTGCAGAACAGCGAGAGGGAGAAGAAGGCACGACCTGAGGTAGAACAAGGACCCAAAACAAGTCAACCGTGAGTCCAAGAAGGTGAGGTGCAGGTCTGGTCGTGCAAAATGCACACAAAACAGCAAGCGAAACAGACCCAGACGTGAGCCAGACAGAACCGCGACAAGGTGCAGCGAAATGGGCGACCAGTGGAAAGAAATGGGGGAAAAGTAGTTCGTCCAGCCCTCCTAAGACTCAAACCTCCTTCCAAGACCCTTCTCAACTCCCTAAGCAAAGAACCAAGTAAGATTTCAACTTAGTTTCTTTAATTCTCTGCTGAAACAGAAACGAAAATGATGACAGCTTGTGTAATTGTTGTTGTTATGGATTTGTGTTGGGATAATTGCTCTTTAAATCTTGATAGAACCTCATATGGTTATTCTAGAATCTTGAATGATGATTTGTTGAGTGTAATTGCTGCCATAAAATGATTTAAATGGGCTGTTATATCCTCCCTCAAAGTAGAAACCGAAAATGGTTACACATGCACTCTAAGTTGATGATAAAAGTTGTGAGTGAAATTTGAGCAATTAATTGACCAAGTTAGATTTATGTATGTATTAGAGATTTGAAGGGCAGTAGCTAGACCTTGAAATTAGATAGTTTTGAAACCAATTTTGAGTCTTAAAGAGGTTAGAAAAGTTAAAGATTTATTAGAGTTGGAAAAAGGGAATGTTATAGGCAAAATGTGAATCCCGATCTTAAATTTGAGCTCTAGAAAACCTGACTATATCTAAACTATATGGGGGTGTTCTACACCTCAAATGATGCCTAGGAACCATAGAAAACCATAGGTTTTGGAACGGATCGAATCCGATAAAAATTGTGCAAGTTATGTACAAAATAATGCCGTTAGAGCTCTGAAAAGTGAAACGACTATCCTAATGTAATTTTTATTACATGGTTTGAGTTTGGTTCATCATTATTAGTTAAATGAAGCTTAACTATGGAAGAAAAACTAGCGTCGCTAATTTGAAACGGAAAATATACAAAACACGCACTAAACGTGCTAGAAAATACCCGAAAAAGGGACGTTTTCCTTAGATTTGACCTAGCAAATGATAATATTTTCCAACGAAATTTTACGTGTGACTAGAATGTGAGATAAATGAGCCGTAGGAAAAGGAACGAAGGAAAACGGAGCCCCGAGCAGCGCGTCGCAGTATGTTCTGTTAAGGGCTATCCGTTTTGAGTAAAAATATAATTTTTCGTTTCGAGTCTCCAACAACTAAGCGGACCGCGTGGGGTGATCCCTAGGGATCTAGAACTAAAAATTTTACACAAAAATTGAGGTTAGAGAGTCTCGGTTAAGTAGAAACAAGTTAAGAGGTTATATAGAGAAAAATAACTATAGTTGAGAAATTCTAACTTATAGTTGAGAATTGAGTTTTGTTATTAATAATGATGAGAAAATAATGTATAGGTGACGAGCGCGTGAGCGACGTCCACGAGCCTCGTCGAGACGCTTGACGCGGAGTGACACGGCTTCGAGGTAAGTGGTTCGCCACTTAAGACCTTTTTCAATTTCATGTAAATGTTTGATGTTTGATAATGAATATTGTAGTAAGTATAAAAGAGAATGAGAATGACTTCTTATATAAAGTTAAAATGTGAGTGTATAGGTTCCTATGGAACCTATATAGAAATAGAAATTGATATTAAATTGCTTTTAAAGAGAATGAAATGAGAAAAGTTTTCAAGATTTTAAAACTAGAAAGTTTTGTGCTTTGGCATTAGAAAAGTAGTAGAAAAACTCATGTGTATGCCTTAAAAGTTTAGAGATTTAGAGTTACGTGACGACGCAGAGAATTCCGTCCGTAATCGCTCAGTTTATAGAAAAGTATAGCGCTACGTTGCGATGCAGATAATTCCGCACGTAGTTGGTTAATTGATAGTTAGCGCTATGAAGCGATGCAGTAAATTCCGCTCATAGTCGCCTATAGTTTTAGCGCTACACTTGCGATGCAGAAAATCCTGCATTGTAGTTGTTCAGTGATAAGATTTAGAGCCCTACGTACGATGCAGTAAATTTCGTAACGTAGTGGTTGAGATACAATAGTAAGCTTCACATTGGCGTTAGTCATAATCGTCCGTGATGGTTAGAACGAGTCAATGGTATATATGGGGAGTTTTAAAGAAAAATTTAAGACTTGTAAATTGTATGTTAGTATGTGTGATATGACATCATATAATGTTATCGCACTAACTTGGTTGTTTAATATGTAGCTCGGTTGTTCCTATTAATTTTCACCGCGGGCGATACTACGATCTTCTGTTTTGCTTGATGTATATATAGGTGGGCAATCGCGCAAGACGCTTGGATACATTTTTGTATATGTATTTAATCTATTAAATTTGGAATTACAATGATGTCAAGATTGAAAATTGTAATATTCATGCATTGTATATATATGTGATGCATATATGCATATTGTGGGATTGAGTTAACGTTTATACCTATGAATCTTGTGATGATAATAATTGTTTGTGGATAAAGAAGTTGGGAGGTGTTCAGATATAGTCGAAGTATGATTTTCTTTATAGGTAAAATTTTGGTTTTATAAAAAATGCAGCTGTTATGCTGTCGAAAATTTTATAAATGTGTTTGAAATAGAATTAAAGAAAATGTTTATCACTCCCAACCAGTTACAATAAAAATCAAATTGCTAAGTGTTAATGAGTAAACCGGAGAAGAAAGTTAGGGTTCGCTTCCCGGATATCTTCGATCCGATGAGTCGGTTTCGATGAGTCCGTCGAAGTACCCGGCAGGATCCTCCAGACGAGTGTTTAGATAAGGTCTAGGAAGGGTCCTGTCATTCTTTGATTCAAAAATATGTTATAAATTCGATTGATTGTACGTGCATATTCTATTTCTTTATAGATGATAAATTTATTTATAAGTGATGAATCACCAAATAACACTGATTGTATATATTAATTTTAGTAAACATATTTAAAATAAGTGTATTTAATTTTATATTATTTAATTTAAGTCTATATGATGAATATATGTTTAAATTTAGTCTAATGTTTGTGTAAAACATTATAACTTGAGGATGTTTGACTAAATTAGATTTAATTGTGATATACTTATTAAAATGTTATGTTGGGATATTAGATATTACCTTGACTAAATTAGATTTTATATTAAACTTTTAAAAATACCTTGAATTTTAAAATTTGAAAACATTACCTTATATAACAAATTTAAAAATTAAATCATTATCGTAAATACTCGACCTAAAATAATTTGAAAACTTTAATTTGGGAGTAATAATCTGAAATTCATATTCAATATGATTTGAAAAATTTTTAAAATAAAAGTCAAAAACTCTGTTATATATTTAATTGTAAAACTATTTTAAAAAGAAAAACACAAATTTAACCAACCAATTCTGCAAAATTAGAAAATTCAACCCTAAACCAATTAAGAGACAAGATTCAATTCCAGAAGTGAAAATTGAGTATCCATAAAATAAAAGTTAAGAGTAAAAGTAAGCTTGGTACAAAAATTTAATAGTACATTAACATACTCAATTTAGAAGATCCATGGGTATCCATTTGCATCAATGTGGCATCATTCAAACAACCATGTTACATCTTTCTTTCACATTGTAATCTATTTCCAATTGCGAAACACAAGCTAATTAATAACAAACAAATAAAGAACAAACAACACGGTTTTTTCATCAAAACTGAGCTTACTAAATATTATCCAAAAATAACAGTCCAAACAAAACAACAAAACCCCAAGTTAATGAACAAAAATCCCACAAAGAAAAAAGAAGTCACAATTTGTGTTAATGAAACTAGTGCTAGTATAATTGCTATATGCTTTAGAAATGAAATTTCAAGTGCCTTAGAGACACAAAAGTACTGTCGAAAAGGGTCACTAGTCCCTCTTTCTAATACCTCATGTAGCCAAAGAACGAGCATTAGTAGAGCCATCTTAGAGCTTTCTCTGCTGCCTCACAAGGACCATTCTAACAAGTAATTTGGTTGAACTCTTATCCTTCTCAACTTCTTTAACTACTTGTTCATCCTTTTTTTTGGCACGATAAAATTGCAAGATAAGAGCATGTTATCCAAAACAGCACCCTAAAAGAAGACAAAAATAGAAAAACTGCACTAAGTTCTAATAATTTCTGTAGATGCTAGTACTGTTAATCTAGAAGTCCGCGTTATGTAATCACCTATAGATCCCTACAAACAGTTCTTGTCGTCTCCATAGAATCAAAACTCTATAAAATCAAAACTCATGGAAACATTCTTTCGATTTTTCAAGTGCTTTTTACTAAACCTACAAATGGACAAAAACTTAACATGAGATGGTAAAAAGGAATCAAGCAAAACTGATACAGACCATTATAAAAGGCAGTTGGAAAGTAATATATATATATATATATATATATATATACATATTGACCTTTTGCTGTTTTCCCCCCTCATCTTCAGATTCTTCTTCCTCCTCCGCCACTTCAGTTACTTCCTAGCAATAAAACAAATGTACTGCTCAACATCAACGTTAAGTGATTGAAAAATGCTCAAACATACAAACATGTTTTTTAAATTTTTTTCACTTTTTTCATGTGAAGAGCCTAATCCAAGTATATAGAAGCTTTGAACAATACAAGACCAAAGTCAAATAATTTAAAAAATAGAACACCATATAGTCTATGTGTCATATCAAGAGTACAAAGCCATTGCCCAAAGTCCGAATTTTCATTTTTGCTTTTTCAAAATGGTAAAAGAGCAACACGGTGAGCTAAACAACACCAGTTGCCGTCATCACCTCCTATTTTAAACTAAAATTTAAGAATTGAAGGAATAAAAAGTCGATTTCCTTCCATCTATTAAAAAAGGTTTATTTAAATTATATCTTAAATAACTGCTAAATCTAGTATATACAATCACCAGACCCACAACTTCAACCATTAACAAGAGCAATTCAAATTCAAAATACATCAAATTCAATTGAATTCTATAATTTCCAATAACATAGGGATAGTTTACTTCTACAATTTGCATAAGGTATATTCACTTTTTGATTCCAACCATGTTGCATACCAGGGGACGAAGTGAAATCAATTTACAACACAATCATAGATTCCTTTATGCCAATTACAAAAAACATTTTCAAATTCATAGATTTTGCCAGAAGAAATCTCTACGATCTAACATGACAGATAAATAACAAAGGAAACGATCATCTACATCCAAAAAAAATACCACGACAAAGGTAAGCTGATCAAAGAAATACCATCTAGATTAATGTAACATTAGTAAGTAAGTACACCAAGGGACACTAATACAAAGTGCCACAAATAAATAAATCAATAAGAAGCCTCTACCCGTTTAACAGTCCCGGGCTGATTAGAACTACCACCAATTGAAATTATTCAAAAGACTAACACAAAATCCAAAACTGTCAGCTTTTATTACAACAAATGAAGCAAACAAACTCATCTAACAAAAGCTTTATTCTGAAAAGCAAGATTGTTGAATTCTCAATATAAACAAGCACCAACATACAAGTTTTTGACCCCAAAAGATTCCTTACCCTATATCACACATAAGAACCTCAAATTTTTAACATTTTCTATAAACAAATTACTTAAGAATTCCTCTCATTTTATCACTTAATTCAAAATAACCAAAAAAGAAACGTCATAGCAACTAAAGTCTACAACTTTTTTTTCTGAAAACATAAAAAGGTTTCAAACTTTTATATAAATATTACTGTAAAAAATAACATCAACTAAAGAATCTAAGCAATCAATCAAAATTGAATAGATTATAACACAACAAATATATAAATCTACAAATGCATGTACACACATAAATATCTCCTGAAAATCCACACTAAAAAAAAAGGTTCTTCAATCCACTAGTGCAACTAAAGGAATTACCTCTTCTGAACTGAAACAAGAAAAAGCTTTTAACCACTGCTTGTGAACAGCTCTCCTCAACTGAAGGCGCACCTACTGTTATTAGAAGTCTAGTCTCTCTCATGTCCAGTTTCGATTGAAGATCTAACAAAAAACCAAATCCAACAACAAAATGAAAACCAAGTACTGGAAACCGAATCCAAAAACACAAACATCATCACCAACATAGGTATTCAAAATGCATCACTAAATATAAAATCAAACCAAATCTAGAAAACAAAAACATTATTACTAAAATTAAACACATAAACCAAAGAAAAAAAAAAAAACTAAGATGATGGTTTCATTCGAAACATAAACACATAAACCTCATTATCAACATACAAACCAAACCAAGTCAAAAACCAAACACAAACATATAAACACCATCAACAGTTGTAATCGAACCCATATGATGATGAGCTATCATCATGGGTTTACATCGATCCGTCGGATGTAGCAGTAGGCGAGGAGCAAAGAGAGGAGAGATTACCGACGAAGAAGAGGTGATGATGATGGTTCATTATCTAGGATCGAATCAAACCCAGATGAACCATCATCATGCGGTCGAATCAGATCTATAAGGGGTGGCAACAATGGAGCAGGGGAGGGAGAGAAGACCGGCATCGAAGGAAAGTAGATCGAGGATGGTGTTCCTCATTCGCTTCGTATGTAGTGACAACGACCTTCTCTGCTGGCGGTCGGCGGTGCTGAAACGAGATTAGCGACGAAGAAGAGGTGATGATGATGGTTCATTATCTGGGATCGAATCAAACCCAGATGAACCGTCATCATGCAGTCGAATCAGATCCATAAGGGGTGGCAATAGTGGAGCAGGGGAAGGAGAGAAGATCAACATCGAAGGAAAGTAGATCGAGGATGGCGTCCTCATTCGCTTCGCATGTAGTGACAACAACCTTCTCTGGTGGCGATCGGCGGTGCTGAAAGGAGAGAATAAGCCAGACAAAATGTCTGGTGGAAAGAGAGAGCAACAGAGAGAGTTTGAGAGGAAGAAGGAAAGGGATGTGTCATTTTCTAACTTGTTTAGCCGGTTCCCCATTTTTATTCCTTTTCAATTTTCTTTTTGTTTTCCAAATATCCTAACCATTGGATGCAAATTTTGATCATCCAATGATTGGACTTTATTATTTGGATTTGTATGTATGATACAAACACTTTCAAAGTTTATATGATAGCCAGTCACTATGATATATATATATATATATCCCACTATGATTATCATGTATAATAGTTGTAAAATTGATTGTGAAAATGTATGTTTATGAACAAAAAGAATTTGAGTGGTGATTGAGAATAGTTAGAAGTGTAATCTCTTACAGTAAAATTTTAAAAACCTTAAAAATACAACCGTTATGTTGTCAAATATTTAGTAAAAATGTTCTTAAATTAAACGCGAAAAATTTACATCAACCCAACTATTTTCAAGGAAATATAAATTAATTTAGTCAAAAAAAAGCAAATGGGCAAAATATATTAGGGGTTCGCTCTACGGGTCTCTCTTAACCGTGAGTATGGTTATAAGTAATTCGTTGGAGTGCCCAGTAAGACCCTCCAAATAAGAGCCTAGAGAGAACTTAGTTCAAGTCTTGTCATAAACCTCACAAAATCCATCAAAACATTGCACAATTAATCAACATCATCCTTCTAACCTTAACCAAACCTAGCATGCATTCAACTCAAATTCTTTTTCTCATTTTTTCACCAAAAATGATCATACATGCAACCCCTCATTTTCATCCAAACATCTAATGCAATTTACTTATTCAAATGACATTATTTCTTGACCAAAATTATACATATTTAAGCTTAACATTTTCATTTTATTTCCACATAATTTTAACACCCATAACAGCCCCTAACAACCCTTAAATCATCACACAAAATGTTTGGACAGCTTGCACACCACTTGGAGTTACCTTGGTCGAATACTTGCAATCACCATTACCATGATTTTCTTTCATATTTTTAACATTACAACCATCATTGTAACACAATTTAAGCATGTAAATCTATCAAAATGAAAAAAAAAAAAAAAATTGGAGCATAATACTTTTGCTTTGGCCAAACAACGCACACATATTTTCAAACACTTTAACTTCATTCTATTCTCAATCTTTTGCATATAAAATCAGCATCTATCTCAAGCCAATTCATTCATATTTGATTTATACCACTTCACCCCCAATATAGCCAAATTATATCTCATAATATGCATCAACATCTCCTTAAATATTTTCACACAAATCAGTCCAAAATCACAATTACACTTCTAGCAAAATTCTAACATCAAATTCACCATCATATTCAATTTAAATCACAATATTTTTCAACCAAACCACTTACCAATTACTCCTTAATGCTTTGCCTTGCCTTCCCACTTATTTAGTGCTTCAAACCTTAAATTTACACATAAAAAAACTCATCAAATTCAAGAGCTGTCCATTAACTATTTTCTTGACAACTTTTCATCAAAATTTTCAATCCAAACTCAATCTTACCTCTTGTTTTTGAGTTGATCTTACTTAGAAATCTTCCTAGACTTGTTCTTCAACCTTTGATGGCTTTATCAACCTTAAAAAATGGTGGAAAAATGGCTTGATGCAGCTGCTGCCCCTGTTATGGTTCTGCTCTGTTTCTTTTTTGTAGACAGCCCACTACTCTCTCACATTTCCAGCAGCTTATTTCCTTATATAGACTTTGATGACCTTAAAAAATTGCCCTTAAAGTTTGTTACATAATTACATACCATGCCACTACTTTTCTTGACCATTTTGTCCTCTTTTATTTCTATATTTCCATATATATCACACTAGTTTCTATGAAATTCCATCTATCATGCAATCAAATTATTCCATTTGTTTCTAGCTCTTTTTAGATGTCTTTTGATCATAGGTTTCATCTCATATCATTGATAAATCATCATGTCACTTATCGGATTCGAATTCGTTTCCGATCCATTCAAAAAATTTATCAAAATATGATTATATGATTTCGAAAAATTAATAACTCTATTAATTCTCAATTAGGGCAATTTGTTTTTTGTACATTCCATATACATTAGTTATACAATTCATCTTTACAGTATTGAATCCAGAAGAGGGACATCACAATTCCTTCCCCCTTTAAATAAAATTCCATCCTTGAAATTTTATAAATCTCTATCTACTGAAGAAGGTGGGGGTACTTCTGATGCATTTGATTTTTATGCTCTCAAGTAGCTTCTTTTACTTCATGATTCCTCTTCCAAACTTTCATTAAGGGGATGACTTTGTTATGCAGAACTTGCTTTTTACAATCTAAAATCTGCACTGGGTCTTCCTTATAAATTAAGTTCCCCTTTAGCTTTATTATTTATTATTTAAGTATGTGGGAGGGATCTAAGATGTACTTACGGAGCACGGACACATGGAACATATCATGAATCTTATCCAGTTGCGATGGTAGCTTCAACCTGTACGCTACGGACCTCACTCTTTCTATAATCTCATAAAGTCCAACATAGCGCAAACTTAACTTACTACGTTTTCCAAGTCTGAGCATGTCTTTCCAAGGGGATATATTTAAGAATGCTCTATCATTAACTTCAAACTCAAGGTCCCTACAGCGGGTATCCGTATAACTCTTTTGTCTATCATTTGCTACTTTAAGCTTGTCCTTGATGATTTTAATCTTATCTGTAGTAACCTAGATAAGCTCAGGACCTATCAATTTATTTTCATCTACCTCATCCCAACATATTAGAGTTCTGTACTTTCTTCCATATAAAGTTTCATATAGGGCCATACCTATGCTAGCCTAGTAACTGTTGTTGTAAACGAACTCCACTAGTGGTAGGTGTGTATCCCAACTCCCTTTGAATTTCAAAACATATGCTCTGAGCATATCTTCGAGTGTCTGGATTGTTATCTCTTATTGCCGATCCGTCTGAGAGCGAAAGGCCGTACTAAAATTAAGTCGAGCACCCAAAGCCTTTTGTAAACTGGGCTAGAACTTTAATGTAAATATAGGATCCTGATCTGACACTATAGAAATCGGCGTACCATGGAGTCATATTATTTCATCAATGTAGAGCTGTACTAACTTTTTTAACAGGTAATCACTCCTTGTCGATAAAAAATGGGCGGACTTCGTCAATCTATCTGCTATCATTCATATAGCATCATGCCCCTTCTGACTATGGGGAAGCCCTACAACAAAGTCCATGGTAATCTTCTCTCACTTCCATTTTGGGATATAAAGTGGCTGCAATAATTCCGCTGGTTTTTGATGTTTTGGCTTTACTTGTTAATAGGTGAAGCATCGAGATACAAAAGTTGTGATCTCTTTCTTCATCCCTTTTCATTAATAGTGATTTTAGGGTATGGTACATCTTAGTGCTACCCGGATGCAGTAAATTTGCTGAAGAATGAGTTTCTTCCATTATTTTCTTTTTCAGATTTCTACATCTAGTACGAATTAGTGTTGACCTATCATAATCGTACCATGTTCCCTAACTCTAAAATCAGTTTTCTATCCCTTTTCAATTTCTTTTCTTAGTTTCACCAACTGTGGATCTTATTTTTGTTGCTTCCTTATCTAATCCACCAAAATGGGGCGAACTTAAAAAGGATTTAATAGTGCCCCTGAGTCTGCTATGTCTAATTTGAATCCTAAAGACCTCAGCTTTATTAGAAACAGAAGATATACGGTCTTCAGATGCGTTTTGGAACTTGTAGGTCTCCTAATTAAAGCGTTTGCCACCACATTGGCCTTTCTAGGGTGGTATTCTATTGTGCAATCATAATCCTTGATCAACTTTAACCACCTTCTCTATCTCATATTTAGCTTTTTCTAGGTGAACAGATACTGCAGACTCTTGTGGTCTGTGAAGATTCAACAACCGACGCCGTACAAATAATGCCTCTAATTTCTCAATGTGAACACAACCGCTGCGAGCGCTAAATCATGGGAAGAATAGTTATGTTCATGCTTCTTCAGCTGTTTGGAAGCGTAGACTACAACTCTATCATTCTACATCAGAATACATCCTAAACCCTGACTCGAGGCATCACTGTAAATTGTGAATCCATCTTTCCCACTTGATAGTGTCAACACTAGGGCTAATGTCAATCTCCTTTTTAGTTCATTGATACTCTGTTGGCAGATATCTGACCACTTGAATTTTTCCTCTTTCCCGGTTAATCTCGTTGGTACAGTTGCTATTCTAAAAAACTCATCTACAAATTTTATGTAGTAGCCTGCCAATCCAATGAAGCTTCGTAGCTCTGTAACATTGATGGGTGGTCTCTTGTTCGTGATGGCTTTTATCTTTTAAGGATCCATGCCCAATCCTTCAGTTAATATTATGATGTCCCTTTTCCGAATTCTGTATGGTAGAGGAAACTTTGTAAAAACGATGTATATATATATACTAAAATGCCATTGATTGAAAATTAATAAAGTTATTAATTTTTTCAAAATTGCGTAATCGGATTTTAATAGAATTTTCGAATAAATTGGAAATAAATTTGAATCTGAAAGGTGACAAGATGATTTATCTATGATATAAGATGAAAATTATGATCAAAGGCTTCCAAGAAAGAGTTGAAGTGAATAGATTAATTTAAATAGTGTGGTAGGTGAAATTTTATAAAAACTAGTATGACGTGCATGAAATTATATCAACAAAGGAGGGCAAATTGGTCAAGATAAAATGAGGGCATAGCATGTAATTATGTACCAAAGTTTAAGGGTAAATTTACAAGCCATTGAAGCATATATATATGTGTGTGTATGTGTGTGTGTGTGTGTGAAGATGAGAGAGAAAAATCTAGATAATCAAAGGGGTGTTGGATGGCAAAATCAGGGGAGTGCAGAACCACCAGCAGCAGCTTATCTAGGTTGGTTTTCCACCATTTTTGAAGCTTGATCAAGCCATCAAAGGTTGAGAAACAAGTCAAGGAAGGTTTCTAAGAAAAAATTAACCCAAAAGGAAGAGGTAAGATTGAGTTTTAAATTGAAGAATTCGAGTAAAAGCTGTCAAAAACAGTTTTCAGGACAGCAAGTGAGTTTAATCAATTTATATGTTTTAATTCAAAGTTTTAAATCATAAAACAAGTGTAGAAGCAAGGAAAGACATCAAAGAATACTTGGTAAGTGGTTGGTAAAACATTTTTGTGATTTGAAAAAGTTTTGATGATGATTAGTAAAGATGAAAGTTGTTGGAATTTTTTTATTTTTTATTTTTTATTTTTTTTTGTGATTGTGATTAAGGTGTGTGAGAAGTATAATGATATGTTGAGATATATATATTGCTATGCAATTGGTTATGTTAGGGTAAGATGATGTGAAGAAAATATGATTGATTTTGTGTAGAATATGGGCTGTTTTATATGAGTGAAAGCATGAGAATTAGATGAAGCTAAAATGCTTGATGAATTACTCCTAGGTTCGGTCAAATTGAAGGATGATGATGTTTCATGGATTTTGTTGTGTTTTGATAAATTTTGTGAAACTTATAAGTGAAAAATTGTGTTAGAAATGTGAAATGAAAAGATGGCATGCATGATTTGGTGTATTTGATCAAGAGAGCTCAAGAAAAGTGTGTTGTCTATGATGGTATATGTTAGGTTTTTGGATAGTTTAGGGGCTGTTATAAGTGTTGAATTTATGTGCAAATGAAATGAAAAAGTTGAGCTTGAATATGTGTAAATTTTGAGTAAGAAATAATGTAAATTAAGTGATTAAATTGCATTGGATGTTTGAATGAAACTAGAAGACAGTAAGTATAATGAGATCCATGTGAGAAAGAAATGAATAAGTTGAGCTATGATGCATGCAAGATTTGGCCAATTAGGGGATAATATATAATGATGTTTCATAAACTGTATTATGTTTGAAATAATTTAAGTTAAAATTAAATATTGAATTCTAAAACAGTTAGAATATGCATAATAGGTGGAATCGGAATGAGGAAATTGAAGGAGAAATAGGGAAGAGTATTATAAGGAGATATTGAGCTAGATGATGTCTTTTAATTGATTGATTTATTAAAAATCATATGTTTGATGCGTTTGAAAATTTAGTTGAAACAAATGTGCTTAAAATAAAATGTTTTTGTATGGATTGCAAATTATTATTGTATAAATCGTGGATTGCATGGATTCGAAAATGTAATTGTAACCTATAGTATACCTGGAAGGTGTCACAGATATCCTTGGTTGAGGTTGAATACCTGAAATGTGCATTGACAGTGTAAGGGGTGTCTGCACTAACAGTAGGAGGAAGCCCGCAGGGGGGATTGTGTCGTGTCAGTGGTGACCCAATGCACATGTAGGGTATATTATTAGCTAGCTTCACCTGAGCAAGGAAAAATGTCGCTCATTAGCAAAGAAAAAATTTCGCTACGTAATATCGGATAGGTGGCTTGAACGAGGGAAAATTCCGAGAAGGTCGAAGCGAGACAGAATTCCGCTCCATACCTAGGATACCATGTGATACAAACCATAATGGTTGGCTTGTTTTATTCAGAAATGTTGCAAAAACCAAAGTGCCACCACTATATGTTTTTTAAAGCAGAAAACAAAAAGCATGCATTATTTTACTTTATTATTCAATTTTATAATGAAATTGAATGGTATTTATGAAAATTGTTTCTCCATGCAATTATGTGAAATATGATTTCCAATGGAAACTTATTATAATTGTTATAGTAGTTAAAGTTTTATAAAACGTAATAAAATAAGAAAGGATGCCATTTTCTAAAATTAAATTCGATATGAAAATATACGACACTCATTGAGCTCATGTAGGTCACATTATTTTATATTTTGTAAACAAAACCTTCCCAGGGACAGATGCAGATACAAGGACGTCGGTAGTAGGGACTCAATCTCAGGATTAGACAGATTGAGTCAGGGGTGCTGCTATGATTGTATATATGTATTTTGAATACTCTTAAAACAAATTATATATAATTGAATGTGTACTTTTTTTTTTTTTTTTTTTTTTTTGAGTATGTATAAGTAAGTATATATACATGACTTGGAATTATGGTTGTGTTTTACATTATTTTTGGAATTGGATGACATGTTTGTGGTTGCTTGGAAATGGATAAATTGAGGGCCTGAAGCCTAGAAGTTTGAGTAACAATATTTGAATTTAGCAGTATATATAGTCTTAAAAATGTTGTAAGGTGGCGTAGTCAAGAAAACAATCGTTATGCTGTCCAATTTTTTATTTAATCTATTATATAAGTGTAGGATAAAAAGGATAAGTTTTCCAACCGTTTCCGTGATTAAAGGAGATTTCTACAAAAGTTTTCAATAAAGGAAAACGGATTAGTTTCACGGGAACCTTTCAGTTAGATCAGCTATTGGTTAGGGGGCCACCGTGGGTTTGCCAGCGGGCTGTCATCTGTATTAAGATAAGCGTGTAGAAATGGGGCCTGTCAAATATCAGATTATCCAGAAAAGCGACTTAGTTCAGCTAGAATTGACATTTACTGAACTTTTCGTACAACTGTTACTCTCGTAAGATCTGTAATATAATCCCGAGTTGTTTAGCATATTCCTCAAGATTGCCAGAATATACCAATATATCATCAATAAACAGGATCACAAATTTGTCCAAATACGGTCTAAAGATTCTGTTCATCAGATCCATGAAAACTACTACGACATTAGTCAATCCGAATGGCATAACCAGGAATTCATAATCCTCGTAACGAGTTCTAAAGACAGTCTTCGAAATATTCTCTTTACGAATCTTTAACTAATGATATCCTTACCTTAGATCGATCTTTAAATAGACTCTGGATCCTTGTAACTGACCAAATAAAATCAATCCTTAGGAGTGGATACCGGTTACGTATGGTCACCTGATTTAGTTGTCTGTAATCGATACACAATCTTAGGCTCCCATTTTTTTTTTTAACAAATAAGACTGGAGCTCCCTATGGTGAATACTTGAGTCGAACAAAACCTTTATTTAGCAATTTCTTTATCTGTACTTTCAACTCTTTCAACTTTGCTGGAGTCATTCTGTATGGTGGAATAAATATTGGCTAGGTCATCGGAATCAAATCTATCTTCAATTCCAACTCTTTAATTGGTGGTAAGCTTGGGAGATCCTTCGAGAACACATCTAGGAACTCTCTGACCATCTCAAGGCGAACTTCATTCTTTTCCCATTCAACTATATAAGCTAAGTACCCGTGATATCCCTTACGGAGCATCTTATTGGCTGCCATGGTGGTGATCATACTGGTGGCAATTGCTTTCCGTATCCCTCAGAATACCACCAGTTCCCCTGATCCGGCTAATCTAGCCTCTTTCATATAATAGTCCATTATAGCCCGATGTCTGGATAACCAATCTATCCCTAGGGTGACATCGAAATCTAGGATATCCAGTACTGTTAGGTTTGTCGGAAACTCTTTACATTCTATTACTATCTTGCTATCCATAACTACCCTCTCAGCCAATAATAAGTCTCCAACTAGGATGGATACTATAATACTACTCTCTAAACGTTGCACATTCGTGTCAACCCTCGCTGAAAATGGTATGGATACAAAAGAATGTATGGCTTCGAGATCTATTAATGCATATGCATTAGATTTAAAGACAAAAATCATACTAGTCACAACTTTCGGAGCTGCATTTGCCTCTTGCTAGGCAACGATGAATACTCGGGCCGAGTGTGTGGTCTACATGACTTATCTAAGGAAGGTGCTCCTTTACCTCCTGAACCTCTCCCTAGTATTGAACTACTCTATCCCCTCATCTAGGAGCCTCTACCTCTCTATCTTTGGCAGGCACTAAACTATATAGGTGTTGCTGTTGATGAGGACCTGGCCTCTGAACTGGCAATGGTAGCTATCTATGGGCACTCTATCGCATAGTGGCCCTTTTGCCTACAGCGACAGCAAACATCTCTACCAACACGAGATTGCCCTAAATGTCTCCTCCCGCACGTGTTGCACTTTGGTAAGGTACTGGTACTCTTAGTAATGTGGGAGCCTTCGAGCATTGTAAGGGACTAAGCTGACCCCTAACTAGATGATCCTCCATAATTGATCATCTTGCCACCACTCCATCTAGATTTACTCTTCTTTCGGGGAACATTACTAGGCCCTCCCGAATGCATGTTGGAACTATTATGCTTAAGCTCTGATCTTCTGGATTAGGCTATGGCTATTGCATTCGTCTCTACTTTCATAGCAACCTCGACTAAATCCCCGTAATATGTTTGAGAGGCCAATGCTAGGTAGATTCGAAGACTAGGGTTTAGACCGGCTATGAATCTCTTACACTTCTGTTCCTCGTCATCTGCGATGAATGGGATAATTCGGACCAATAGAGAACTTCTTTTCATAGTTAGTCACCGACATCGATCCCTGCTCTAATTTGAAAAATTATTCGATTCGGATGTCTTTATAACTCTTCGGATAGAATCTATTTGTGAACTCTCTCTGAAATACTGTCTAGGACACCCCACCTAGATGTCATCTCTCTAATGCCTCCCACTAATCTTTCGCCCTATCCTCTTGGGTCGTCGCTGCCATCAAATGGTTTCGCCCTCAACTTATAAGCACATTCAATAGAACATCTCGACTCCTTAGAGGCCTCTCGCGGCTATCTCACTGCCGCCATCAAAATCCCGACAACCTATTTTGCATCAAAATTGTAGCCGGTTGGTGCAGCTAGTGCCGACGGTCCTGGATGGGTCTTATCTACTAGGAAATTCACTGACCTCGTTGCGCACTCAGCCTCTTGGGTGTAAGGTACAATAGGTGCAGAAGCCTTTAGGGTGGCTCGTGGGGACCCCTACGACCTCATCTATGCATCGTGTTGTGATTTCAACAAAATAGAGTTTATGAAAACACTTGATAATTTGGTGGCGAGCTCTTTGGTAGTAGCTTGCAGGTCGCACCTTTTACGAGATTTTTTATGGTAGTTCACAGGTTGTGCCTTTTGCGAGCCCTTTGGTAACAGCTTGCAGGTCGCACATTTTGCGAGGTCTTTGATTGATTGAAGGTCTTCAATAATACCCTCCGAGGTACGTAGGATGCAGCCTCTTCTATAGGTGAGACCTTTCATGTATCGATGACAAGTCTCTGGTGATACCCTTCGGGGTGCTTGGATAGCGACCCTTTCCACAGGTGAGACTTTCATTGCAACTCCTTCCACATGCAATCACCTTCCAGAGTCTAGCAAACAAACAGTTCCCAAATAGTCCCTTATAGAGTGCGTAGATGGCAACACCTTTCATAGTTAATATCTGGATAGCTTCCCATTCCATAGGCAATCGCCTTCAGGGGAGCATATTATAAGCATCTCTTTGGGCAGTACCTTCCAGAGTGCCTTGGTAGCAACTTTTTCCATAAGTGATGCTTTCAAAGTGTGAGGAACGCAGGTTACTGATGATAGGGACACTTCGTAGGTCGTGACAGATGATGGCTCGCAGTTTGCAAGGGCGTCATAAAAAGCATTGGAGATAATGAACTGTTAATCAAGGTATGGGTAAGGATAGCTTGCAGGTTGTAGATAATTATTGCAGCGTACGGAATATTTCAGCCCGCCACGAGAAAATTCCCATAGCATAATAAGTGTTAGAAGATTGATCACGGAGGCACCCTTCTGAGCATATATGATAAAGGCGGATATGTGTGTAAGATAATAATTCCTTGACCATCTGGGCACCTTTTCTGGGCGTGAATGATTACTGGTTAATTATGAAGATATCCCTCAAAAAGTAATAAATAATAGCTCGTTTTGCATAGACAAATTATGTAGCCATTGCTCTTTATTATAATGAATATATGCTTGTTGAATTAGTTCGTTCTTTGCATTAAACATATTACAAACAATAACAAACAAGTGAAATCACTTTACTGACAATTATCAAAGTGAATTATATACAATGATTCTAGAGTGAGCTGACAGTTTAAGTATAGTAGGGACGAAGATGCTCTACATTCCAAGCATGTGAGAGTTCAGATCTATCCATGTTGGCCAAGTGATAAACTCTGTTCCCCAAATTCTCTTTGATGAGGTAAGGGCCTTTCTAGTTCGGATCGAGCGTCTCATCACTGACCTTGCAAGCTATTAGGAGGATCAATCTCAAGACCAGATCGCCAGCCTTGTAGGTCCGGATTCGTACTTTTTTGTTGTAATATATGATGACCCTCTATTGGTAAACTACAATCTTCATGTGAACTTCCTCCCTTACTTCTTCAAGCAATCTAAGTTTGCAACGAGCAGTTGATCATTGTCTTCAGGTTAGAATGTAACCCTCCATTGGCTGGTAACTTCGAACTCCGTAAGGATCATAACGTTGGACCTGTACACCATGGAGAACAAGGTCTTGCCAGTGGAGCTACAAGTTATTGTTCTGTAAGCCCAACGCAACTTCTACAGTTCATCTACCCAAGCTCCATTTTTTGCTTCCAGCTTGGTTTTTAAGGTCTATTAGATGATCCTGTTTACTGCTTCGACCTAACCATTGGCTTAAAGATGGTCTACGATTGAGAAGCTTTTCATGATCCCGAGATTGTTGTAGAAATTGATGAACTGGTCACTGATGAATTAGCTCCCATTGTCCATCACGAGCTGCTGAGGGACTCCGAATCCGCATATGATGTTATTTTACATAAATTTTTCTATCTTCATGGTAGAAACTCTGTTAGTTCCTTAGCTTCGGCCCACTTGGTGAAGTAGTCCACGACAACCACTACATGCTTACATCTTTCACGAGCTGTTGGCAGAGGCCTGATCAGGTCCATTCCTTTGATTGCGAAGGGCCACGGTCCACCATTTGTTAAAGGTAAGCTGGTGGAGCTCGTGGGATTTTAGTAAACCTCTAACACTTGTCACATTTTTTGACCAAGTCAATGACATCTTGTTTCATGGTCGGCCAATAAAATCCTTGTCGAAATGCCTTTTGAGCTAAAGATAGCCCCCCAACATGATTTCCACAATGGCCAGCATGTATATCCCTTAGCACGACCTCGTAATCCTAGCCATCGATGCATTGCAAAAATGGGGCTGAGAGACCTTTCTTATACAACATGTTGTTATAGATGCAATAGCGGGCTGCTCTAGTTCATAAGCGGCGTCCTTCCAGCTTGTCATTCGGCAGTTTCCCCTCTTGCAAGTAGTTTAGTAGCGGATTCATCCACAAGTCATGGTGGGCATTTATGGTCATTACCGTATCTCTTTTTTCTATGCTTGAGGTCGACAGGAACTCTACTGGAAGGGCTCCCAAAAAATCCGCGTCCTGGGTGGTTGCTAAGCGAGCTAGTGCATCAACGTAGGAGTTCTAAGCTTGCGGAATTTGATTCACCTCAAATCTTTGAAAAGTTCCCAGCAACTACTTTGTCTTCTGAAGATACTCAGCCATATTAGATCCTCTCATCTAGTATTCTCTTCGTCCTCTCATCTAGTATTCTCTTCGAACGTGGCACACCATGAGTTGAGAGCC
Organism: Litchi chinensis; assembly: GCA_019925255.1. Taxonomy (NCBI): domain Eukaryota; kingdom Viridiplantae; phylum Streptophyta; class Magnoliopsida; order Sapindales; family Sapindaceae; genus Litchi; species Litchi chinensis. The sequence goes on along the minus strand of CM034464.1, from coordinate 32,999,996 downwards.
ACTGAAAATTCGTACTTGTTTAGCTCACACTTTCTTTATTAGGCAGAGTCCAGCAAGCAGTGCTTTGTACTTTGCTTCATTGTTGGTGGTCTGGAATCCAAACCTCAAGGCGCAGAGGATCTTGTGACCTTTAAGGCTAATCAACAACACTCTAGCTTCAAACTTATGATCATTGGAGAACCCATCCACATATAATTCCTAGTTCAGGCCATCTAAGGACTCAGCTTATTCTTCTGCAGGTCTTGTGAATTCAGCGATGAAGTCTATTAGGGCTTGGGCCTTAATTGTGATTCTGAGCTTGTATTCAATGTTAAACTACGAGAGCTCCACGGGCCTAAGATATTCGACTTTTAAATGACCTGCTTGAGCGGGTACTACGTGAGGATTTCGATCTGGTGAGCCTGAAAATATGAATGCAGCTTTCTTGATGTAATTACCAGGCAATATGCTAATTTCTCCATCTACGAATATCTGGTCTCTACGTCGACTAGCTTTTTACTGATATAATACACGGTCAGCTGCATTTTCTCTTTTTTTCTCACTAGGGCGACGCTGAATATGTACTGAGATACTCCTAAATACAACAAGAGCCTTTTTCCTTCTTTCAGCTTGAATAGGAGGGGAGCTCGGCCCATGTACTTCTTCAGCTACTGGAATGCTACCTCATATTATTCGGCCCATGCAAAATTCTTCGTATTATTTAGCGCTTCGAAGAAAGGGAAGCATTTATCGGTGGCCTTATAAATGAACTTGCTGAGAATCGCGACCTGACAGTTAAGGCTTTGAACATTTTTAACCCAAGCTAGGGATCTCATCTTGATCAACGCTCTGATCTTCTCGAGGTTGATCTCAATTCCTTTACTGTTCATCATGAAACCAAGGAACTTACCAGATGCCACTCCAAAAACACACTTCAGTGGGTTCAACTTCAGCTGGTAATTTTTCAGAAATTGGAAGGCCTTGTTTAGGTCGCGGACATGATCTGCCGTTTGTTTGGATTTCACTAACATGTTATCAATGTATACTTCCATAGTCTTTCTTATTTGCTTCTTAAACATTGAGTTAACTAGACATTGGTAGGTCATCCCTGCGTTCTTTAGTCCAAAAGGTATTACCTTGTAACCATACAAGTCTCAGTCAGTGATAAATAATGTATGCTCCTCATCCTTTGGGCTCATTGAGATTTGGTTATAGCCCGAATAGGCATCCATGAAGCTTAGGAGCTGGTGCCCAGCTGTTGTATCCACGAGCTGGTCAATCCTTGGTAGTGGGAAACTGTCATTTGGGCAGACCTTATGCAAGTCGGTGAAGTCAATGCAAGTCCTTCATTTTCCACTCTTTTTCTTTATGATGATTGGATTGGCAACCTAGCTATAACAGTAGGCCTCACGGATGAACCTGTTGGCTAGTAGTTTTTCTACCTCCTCCTTCAGAGCGGCGTACCGCTCCAGTGTCATAGATCTTCCTTTTGATGAACTAGCTTGTGGTGAAGATCTATGTTCAGTTTGTGATACATGACTTTAGGATCTATCCCCACCATGTCTTCATGGTTCCATGCAAAAACATCCAGATTTACCTTTAAGAAGTCAACGAGTTAGGTCCTGATCTCTGGGGCTAGGTCTCGTCCTAACTTCAAGCATTTCTGAGGGTCTAGCTCGCTGACCTATACATCTTTCAGCTCTTCGATGGCCCTGTAGCTCGGTCTGTGTGCACCTTGCGGGGGTCGAGGTTGTGACTCACTCCTTTCTCAATCACAGCTCGTGGCTCGCCACCTGAAATTACGTTTACCTTTTTCCCTTTAACCCTCATTTTTACAACATCCTCGTAATAGTATCTGGCCAGGTGCTGTTCTCTTCGGACACATCCTATCCTATTAGGAGTTAGGAATTTAACTATGAGCGTCTTAGTGGAGGTGACCATGTCCAGGTTGTTCAACGAGAGTCGCCTTATGACTACATTATATGCTGAAGGGCAGTCGATGATCAGAAAGTCTGCTAACACGATAGCTTGTCGACCTGGTTCCCTAAAAGTGAGGGACAATATGATCTGGCTTACTGGTGTCACAGAATCTCCAATAAAGCCGTAAAGAGGCTCTAGGGAAGGCATTAGCTGTTCAGCTCCCAACCCCATTTGGTCAAAACAATCTCTGTACATCACACTGATCAAGCTCTCGATGTTTATCATGATTCGTCACACCTCTACATTGCTGATCTTAGCTCAGATAACTAGCGCGTCGTTATGGGGCCAACACACTCCCCTTACAACTTCTTCGGTGAACACTATGTTATTCGAGGTCGCCCTTGCTTTCTTCAATGACCTATCCAACTCTCTATGGCTCGTGAGTAAGGCATGGTTAGCTTCTCGGACATACCTCTGGTGCACTTATTGGAGGTACCTGCGATATGAGGATCAACGTGAATGGTAAAGATAGTTCTTACCACGAGTTCATGCTCTTACTTGGGAGCTCATTGGGGCTATTGTTATGCTGGCTGTTGATGCTGGGATTGAGGACGCTGTTGTTGAGGTCGTCGACTTATAGGTCACACTACATATTCCCCCAGGCAACCTCGTCTGATCAGGTTTTCATTAGCGTCCTTTAGCTGCCAACAATCTGAAGTGTTGTGTGCCTAGTTTCGTTGTGATAGGCACAAAACTTCCTTAGATCTTGGAGCCTGCTTGGGACTCTTGTGGGGTTGGGCTTCCCAAGTTTTCTTTGCTTCTTTCTGTGGCGAAGATCCAGTCCTGCATGTCTGACAGGACGCTGTAATTTTCATATCGACCTCGATGCTGAGGTCGCTCCCTTCTCAGCTTAGGCCTAGCTCATTTCGCCACTACATTGGTAAAGCGATATCTCTGCTTGCCATTCTGATCCGCATCGTGACCTTTCCTTTTTCCTTAATGGGAACTGCTTGTTTCACCTTACTAATTGCTGGTCTTCTTCGGTCAAAAGGCTTTCTCCCATCTTATCTCCTTGGCCGCCCGTTTGCAGAATTCACCTAGGTCTTTTATTGGGGACTTATACATACTTTCGTAGAACTTTCCATCTTTTCTAAATCCTGTTGAGATTGCAGTCAGGATACTCTCATCTGAAGGTGCCTCGATATTGCTTACCTTATCCCTGAATTGGGTAATATAATCTTTTAGGGACTCATTCAACCGCTGGAATATCATAGCGAGGTGGCATGAAGGCGCGAGCTGCCTTCTTAGTGCCTTGTATTGATTGAGAAACTTTTATTAACACTCTTTCCAGCCTCCTATACAACGAGCTAGGAGGCTCTTGAACCAAGCTCACGAGGCATCCCTTAAAGTGACCGGGAAGACTCGACATTTGACCAACGAGTTATTTGTCTGGAAGTCTATTTGTACGTTGAATGCATTCAGAATGTTATAAAGGTCACTTTTTCCACTATACGGTGGAATGTTTACGAGTTTAAACTTGGGAGGTAGAGGTTCTGTCTTAATCTTCCTGGTGAAAAAAACTCTATCATCATTCTGTTCTTATTGACTCTGGGGTCCAAGTCAGGCTTCCAGTTGTTGAACCCTATGTAGTAACTCTTTTACCATTGGACCCCATGGCTTAGATTGTTTGGTGTGGCTCCGCCTACTAGTGCTTTCCTACTCACTTGTATGGTAATCTCGCAACCTGCGCATCCAAACAAAATTTTCTACCTATCATAAGCCTCTCCGTGGCTTATGTTCATAATAACCACAGTACCCGTGAGCTCGCTTATGCCCACGATTGACTTCTACTTGCCGACTACCATCATGATTCACCCTCAACTTCAAGTCTACGGGGTGGGGCATGGTTTCTCTTTCTTAAGTTCGTCGTCTATCTCCCCTTGAATCTAGGCTTGAAGAGTGGACTGATCCTTTGGATAGCGGTTTTTCCCTACCAGCTCCCCTTTTTAGGGTTGGGACTTCGCCTGCGAGCTGCTAGCGAGCCACTCTTGGAGGCACGACCTCCACCTGTCTCTGGACGGCTTAGGTTTGAGCTTCTATCAGCGCCCTAACCGTTTCGATCAATTGTCTCACAATATCTTCTAAGGCTAGTTGGCGTTATTGCTACTCCTTAGTGATATCTTCCACAGAGGGTAGGGTGTTTTGCTGGTCCTCTTGACCCTCAAGTTGCTCATCCACCATACCAACACTCCTGGTCGTTCTTATCTTAAGCATTACAATTCTTTGAAATGTGAGTAGTTAGGGAGAAAGTTGCTAAAGGAAAAGTTACCAAGTCGTAGTTGGGCCCTCCTTCTAACGTCAAAAGATATCGACGTTTAGAATCGATCAACGTGGAAATCCAAAGGCCCAGACTGTGATTTGTACAATAAATGGTAGTAAATATTGTTTAAGGTTGGTATATGATAATAAAAAACGATTGAATGTTGGTTAAGGTAGATGAGTGATAGTAAATAAGCGATTAATGATCAGAGAAAGAGAGAAAGAAGAATGCAAAGACAAGGATTTTTACGTGGTTCGGCAAGTGTGCCTACGTCCATGAGTCACTCTAAATTGATTTTGATAGAGTGACGGTAATACTAGTGTTAAGCTTATTTTTACAATTAAAATCTCTTCTATTTATAGAGGAAGGAAGATACAATAAAGTATTTTACACACTAAAAATTATCATTATTCTCAACTAATCTGATATAAGTCATACTACATTTATTGCTACTGCACATAATCATTCTTATTCTCCCGTGCTTGCATTAAATGTTTCAGATAAAGTCTTCTCTTTATTAAATGTACGACCATCGTATTAAATGTCTCTCGGGAACTGTAGAGACTGAGTCGACATGAAATCTGAAAATTGGGACGTTCAGGTATTGACTTTTCAAGACACTGTCTAACTCGAGCTCATCAATCTGTTTACTTATGTGAGCTGGAGACATACTGAGATGGACTTGTTGCAGCTGCGAGCTGGAAGACACTGAGACGGGCGTGTCATAGGTATAAGGTGGAAGGTCCAATGAGTTCACTGTTACAACTTGAGGGTTAGACCTTATAGGCCCTTTGCTATTATACCCATCTCTTGGGCCTTCAGCGGCCCACTTACCTATGCCAAAAAAACAGGTATAATAGTTATAGTTCTCAGTTCGTCAGAATTTGAATCCGAATTGGTATTTTGATGATAACGAAATTGACTATTCTGGTCCCGAAATGGATCTTTTGGGATTTTTCAAGAAAAAAAAAAGGGTTTACCACTTCAACTATATGAAACCTTACAACAAACGTCACAAGCTTAAGCATCCCAAGCCAAGCTTTCTTTTTCTCTTTTCTTTCCTTCTTTCCATCTTCTATCATTTCTTTTCTTTTTCTTTTTTTTTTTTTGTGTTGTTGTTGTTGTTGCTCTCTCTCTCTCTCTCTCTTTTCTTTCTTTATTTCTTTTGTTGTCTTTGTGGTTTAACTAGAATAATCTAAAACATCCTTTTTATATCAAGGACAATTTTATCTCAAACTAATAATAAGTGACATTAAAACTTAATGATAAGGCCTGAATCCAAGTGGACCAAAGAAATTATTTAAGTCTAAATAAGGATTAATAAATTGATCCAAACTGAGTGTAAGCTCAAGTTACATAATAATATTAAACCAATTGAACAAAAGCCTAATTAAATGAATTTGATGCTCATGCAAAGAATAGAAAGAATAATAATAATAATAATAATAATAAAAGCAAATATATATGTATATTTATATACTTTCCCTAATTACTATTAGGGTTTGAATCCATTCATATAAAACCTAGTTTTTCTATTCATGACAGCCAACTCTTATATATCATTCAAAATTCTCTTCTCCATCAACAATGTTAAACTCTCAACCATAGTAGCAAGGTTGATTGTGAAAGTTGATTACGAATCAAAAGGTGTTCTTCTTTTTCTTAAATTTTCTTAAATTTTATGGTATAATAGGTTTGTGGGATCATATTATTTAGGTTTTGAGTATTTTGATGTTAGATTAAAATTGTATGAATTATTTTGGAATAACTTATGGCTATTGGAGTGTTTTATTTTGAAACAATCAAATGAAGTAGAGAACTTAGTTAGGTTAGTTATACTGCTCATAAAATCATGAAATTTGGCATGAATGATCCTTCATGTGTTAGGCTATAGCTTGGAAAATTTCATGGTCATATGATAAATGTGTAAATAATAAGAAATTTTGTTCACCTCTAACACATCAAAATAACAAACCTAGACAATACTAAATCAGGTTGAATCTCAAAATTTTTGGACATTCAATTGATATTATTTTGGTCTCATTAAATTTTCATATGAACCATTATGAGTCTTCTTTAAGCCCCTAAAGCTTTAAGGATTTTTATGAAGTAGTTTATTTTTAAAAATTCAGATATTAAGGGCTGTTTAGTTTCAAAAACTAATGTCGATATAGCCTTGGTTTGGATTCGGAGGTTTAAGTTGATAGGTTAACAAAGGTATTTAGATTGAAAATTTTTATGGTATTTATTCTGGTCTTTAGAACATAAATATGCACTTTAGGGACAATTGCGTTTATATAAAATTTAATAAAAATGGAGAAAGTGGACTACATTAGTAGAGGTAGTGTTGACATTAGTGAATTTTAATGGTATTTGGAATTAGGTTAATTTAGTAAGTTATGATTTTTTACAAATTTTTATAAATGAGTTTCGTAATGTGATTTTAGGGTAATAAATAAGATTAATTCTTAAAGTGATTTTCTTTATTGGGATAAGCGAAAAATGTAAGTAAACCTTATATTTTGCTTTAATATATTATCTGTTTAAGTTCAGAAATACTTTAATTGGTCCTTTTAAATAATCAAATGAAATCTTGGTTTTCTAACATTACTTTTTATTATATTAGATTTAATTGATAATTATATCCTTAAATATATGTCTTTTGTACATTGTTCGATTGTATTAAAGTATTGTCTTCCTATTTAGAAAATGTGATAAGTTTTATTAAAAATATTCATCCGTATTTGAAAAATATGATATGTAATGTAATCATAATTGTAATGAAAACATTTTGACTCATCTGTACATAGTTCATTTAATTGCAATGGCCTAGGCACCGGAATTACAGATGTCATACTTGTATCATATTGATCCAATTGGCATATGTATTATTACACAACATTAATTATAATGGCCCCATACTGAAATTATTAGTGCTAATTGCATTCGCCTCGTACCGGGATTATAAATGGTAACTGTATTAGCTCCACACTGGGATTACAGATGTTACAATTATATCTTATTGTCTGGGTCACTAGAATTGAAAATAATATTATGTGACATGAGTCACTTCCATTTTTATTTAAACTCGCATATGGAGCCCTAATTGTTATTTTTGATATTGGTTTTAAATGTTGAATGTTTCATGTATTGTATTGTTAAATGTTTTATTAACTTCAAATTTAAAAATTGAATGTTTTCTATATTATATCGTTAAATGTTTTGTTGGTATTGCTATATTCGCTATTTTCAGTTACTATGAATTTGCAATTTTATTCTTATTGTAAAGTTACTTTATAAAATTAAAATATCTAATTCTGATTATACACTATATTGTAATGCATAATATTTATGTATTGAGTTGATGATTCATTCTTCATATCTACTATTTTTACTAATTAATAGACCTTATTTGTCCTGAGAGATGACTTCGAATTATTAGTATCTTTTGGAGGACGATTTTAGTTTTGATATTGTAGGTATATTTCTTTTTATTATTAAAGAACCATTTAAGTTTGTTTTATTGGTTATGACTTAAATATAAGAATGAATTTTGAATGTTCGCGAATTTGAGTTATTTAAGATTTTTGTTGAGATGATGAGACAAATTATGTTATTGAATTAAATACTTTACAAAATTTTTCATTAATTGAGTTTTAATTTTGGAGATTTAAATGATTGATTAAACATTTCATTATATTGGTTTTTATGTCAAATTAGGGTGTTACATTAATAGTTCAATGACAGTTATATTTCAAGCCCTACTATAGATGCTACTCAAGAAAAGAACTCTTAAAAATCAGAGCTGAATCAATACATAAATCAACATTTTAACAATCATGCTGAATTGCTTCTTTGATGATAAAGCAAACGTGGATTTTTTTTTTTAAAAAAAAAAATTAATTTTTTTTTTTTTTTTTTTTTTTTTTTTTTTTTTTTATTAGTTTATAATTTTTTTATTTTAAAATATTATTTATTATTTTATTTATTTATATATTGATTTGATATGTTGATCTTCACCACCCATTTCATAGATTGAGAGTAGAGATCAGTTTTTATTAATTTATATTTTTTATTTTAGAATTATTTTATTTTTTAATAAAAATTCTAAAATTAAAATTTTCTTTTTACTTCTTCCTAACTTTTCTGTTTATTCGGTAGTAACAGTAAGATATTGGAAAATAAAACGACTATTTATTTTGGATTTTTCCTAGATTTTAGGGATCTTTCAGTTCGATCACATGACTAGATAAAAAATATAATTTTAATGGTCATGACCCTTGGGTTTCGCACTGAATGCTATGGAATGAACATAATAGAGACCTGACATGAACCCCATGATTGCATCCAGCCAACTAGTGTTGACCAGAAATTTTTCTGGTTTTGTTTGTTTTTCGTCTCCCGAGCCAGTAAAAAGGAAGATTGAAGCCCATTTGCATGTCAATCGCTTTCAAAGACCTCAAGAGTTCAAAGCAAAATTGAATTGGGAATAAAACAATGTGAACTTTAGACTAACAGCTTGGGAAAAAAATAATAGGGAAAAATATAAAAATATATCAATAAAAAATATAAAAATTTGTTTTTAGTTATATTTAAAAGAAATTCGTTTTCTGCTCTTCAAATAAATAAATTATATTATATATCTACTTTATTCAAATTACTCTTACCTACTCTATCTCCATTGTTCATGGTATGATATATTTGGCTTCTTTATTGGTTGTTTGAGTTTTATTAGGTTTTTTCTTTATTTTAGTTTTTTTGTGATTTTTTTTTTTAGACATTGGATATTGACGTTTATAGTTAAATTTGACTTGAAAATGGAGATTTATGATGAGATGTTTTAATGAAAATGATAAACCGAATTTATCAAATTTTATAGGCCACAAAACCCAATACCAGGTTTAGCTTTTGTGTTGTTTAAAGTTTAATTTAAGAGTAATTTGATAAACTTGATTATAGATTAAAAATAGTTTTTTTGAGGAACTAAAAACAAATTTTCATCACTAAGTGACTAAAAATAAATTTTCATAAATAAATGGATAAAAAGAAATTTTTTCTTTTATTTTTGGATAAAAGTGAATTTGACCTGAAAAAATATATACAATTGCATTTAATTGTTCTGATACTTGGAGACTGAGATATAGTCCTTGGTAGGTTGAACTCGATTGGAGGGACTTATTGACCTGATTTAATTTTAACTAACGATATAATTAATATCTGAAACAAATATACAATATGTATATAAACTTTCAATAGATCAATTTAATAACAATATAACATCACATCTATATGATTATTAATATAAAATTCATAAAATACACAAATTTATTAAATACAAATACAAAAGACTTCCTATATTACAAATGTTTCATTATAAATATCAAAAGACTTGATAACTCATGATAAAGTTTCATTACACAGTTCAAAATAATCCTTCTACATAGTCAGTCTCAATCCTAGTGAAAGTAGGACCAAGCTCTAGAAGCATAAAAATTACCACGTTATTCACAATTTCACTCATCATTTAGATCGGAGTGTGTTAAGGATTGTGTAAGTATAAAATCGTGGTAAGGAGTATTAGAAGTATATGTGAGTAGGGCAAAAGCTCGCGAGGTGCGAGCTGGATGATGCCCTTAGCCCATGTTCAGTTGGTCAAGATGGTTGAATGAGGAGCGAGCTGAGCTACATTGGTTGCTCCCCATCTTACTTATTTAGACTGTATTGAAGTGCGAGCTCGCAAAGAACGAGCTGGGATAATGCCTTGTCAAGTTGGCCTAAGGCTAGCTCATAAGGGCGAGCTGAGAGATGTTGAGGAGTGAACCGAGCTAGAATGAAGTAGCAGCTCATTGGAAGGGCTGAGCTAAGCGAGGTAGGAGCTCGCTGAAGGCATGAGCTGGGACAAGCTAGGGGAGTGAGCTCGTAGCTCGAGCTGGACAATATTGCAGTCCGTAGCTGCTCGTGTAAAGTATATGTTAGAGATGATAAAATTAAGTTAGGATTGGAGTGTTTTGCGAGCTGAAAAAAGATTTTCTATCTGTGTCAAATATAGGTGATATAGTGAGCTGAGAGGAGATTGTTGAAATAGTACGCTCAAATAGAGTGGGAAACTACAAGTAGATTGGAAGCTATTATGCAAATTTTGTAGCTTCTTCTTATATGTTTTAGTTTCCAAATACTTTTATATTCTAGTTGAAAATAAATAACTTATTTATAGCATAATATGCAATTATTATAGTATTTTGCATGTTTATAGCATTAAATGAGAAATTGATTTGAATTATAGAAAGAGCAAACAGATTTTCAAAAAACTAGTGGACAACCGAAGCTTATAGATAGACAGACCTTCTAACTTTAGACTTGGCTAGTATACCCCCGCAGTGTATGACAAGTATTGAAAGGGCTAGTCCTGCTAACATTGAGGGGATTGAGTTTGACGTGTCAGTCATGTCGCCCTGTACACTTGTGGGGTATTATCTCGCTATACGGTGTGTGATGATAGTTTCGCCACATAGTAGCGAGATGTCTTTATAGCATTGTCACAATGTGCGATATTAGCTTTTATGTCACGTGACCCCCCACACTTATTGGAACTGGTCCATCCGTTCATGTGGTTGTAGATTCTCTTGGGTTCCCCATTAGTACACTTTTGGAAAGAGAAAGCCTACCGTTAAAAGCAAGTTTTTAGAAAAAAAATGTTTTAGAAATATTTTTAGAAAAAGTTTTTAAAACTTAAAAGAAAATTTTATACAATCCAAATGTTTTAGTAATAAATTGTTTTCAAAGACAAAATGTTTTTAAAAATATTTTTCGAGAGGTATTTTATAAACTTAGTTTAAAAAGAAATTCACACACTCACTAGGTTTTATAGCTTACAACCTTTTTGATTTTTATGTTATATAAACCTCTCAGGTGCAGGAGCGAGGCATCAGGATACTAGTCTGCCATGATCAGACTAGGTGAGACCAACATTTGACAATGCTGCATAGCTATTTTTTGTAAACATTTTCGTTGAACATCTATCAAGAGTTATGCATTCTTTTAATTTGAATAAACCTTGTAGAAATTTTTCTGATATCACGATGTATATATGTTTAAGACTCTTGAATATTTATGTTAATATTTTTAGTTATACTCTGCTTAGAAAGAAAATTGAAAAGCGATTTTAAAATAGAGAATTTTTATAGTTACGGGTTGGCTCTACGACACCCTTTTAAGTCTTATTAGTTAGACTTCTGAAGGGTTTCGTGGAGTACCCGATAAGATCGTTGGGTTCATTAGAGGGAATCTGGGTCGGGTCTGGTCAATTTCAACCATGTAACATATAGCTTTTAATATCTTATCTCAAATCTAACTTGCCTCGTAACACCCTCTTCCGAGTTATACTGAATTCATATACGGAATAAGATGATTTTTATTTATAAAACAATAAAAAGGAATTTTAAAGTGTTTTATGATGAAATTTAATTTTTATAGAGTTTTTGGAATGGATCAGGAGTAAAATTTAATATTAAAGTAGAGGGGTAAATTGATAAAAATAAAAGATTTTATAAAAAATGGTAAAATTGTAAATATAAGGAAAGGATAAGGACATTGGAGAAAAGTAAGGAATTCTCTAGAATTCAGTAAAAGTGTGATTTTAGAGAAGTTTGAGGGTGAAAGTGAGCTTAACTTGCGCCTTTAAATATAGGTGTATGGTGAGTAGTGTTGACAAAAGAACAATCTGGAGAGAGAGAGAGAGAGAGAGAGAGAGAGAAAAGAGAGAGCTATCGACAAAGAAGAAGGAAGGCAGATCTACAGCGGTGTCCAAGCCCATTTCTGCCATTTTTGAGGAAAATCAAGCTATTGGAAGGTGAAGAACATATTTAAGGAGTAGATCTGGTAAGATCTAAGTAATAAAAGTAAGTTTTTATGATTTTGTGTTAATGAGAAACTGTTGAGAACAACTTTTGGGTTGCGAGAGTTTAATGAGATTTTTGGTATATAGATCTGGTGATTTGAAGCTGTAAACGAGTGAGAAAACATGGCAAAAGGCTAAACAAGAATTTGGTAAGTGAAGTAGTTGAAAATGATATAGATTTGTAATGGTTTGTTTATAGATTTAGATAGTTTAGTTTCTATCGCTGAACTCGATGAGGTCACAACCTCAGAGTTTGGTGGTGAACTGATGATATGTTGATTTAATGTGTGTATGTAAAATGAGGTCGAAGTGTGTGTTAATGGTACTGTAAAATGTAAAAGTCTGAAAAATGAGTGTTTAGAAGTAGATATGCATGAATCAGGGCAAGAGTTCGTGAGATGCGAGCTAGAAGAGGCCTTTAGCATATTTCAACTAGTTAAGATGGTCGCTTGGGGAGCGAGCTAGACTATGCCTATTGCTCTCCATCTCGCCTATTTGGATTGGGCTGGAGTGTGAGCTCGTAAGAAGAGTTGAGTGAGGTCGCAGTCCATCAGAGGTGCCTAACCAAGTTGGCCTAAGACAGTAGCTCGCAAAGGCGAGCTAAGAGGGGCTAAAGAGCAACTTGAGCTAGTAAGAGGTGGTAGCTTGTTGAGAGAGTGAGCTTAGCGAGCTCACTAAGATGAATGCCCTTAGTTCGAGCAGAGCTAAAAAAGGTAGGAGCTCGCTAAAGACACGAGTTGTAGCGAGTTGGGGTGGGAGCTCACAACTCAAGCTGGACTGACAGTATTGCAGTCCTTAGTAGCTCGTATGGAAGTTAGGAGCTAAAAATAATAGTTCAACTAGCTAAATAAAAGTTTCATTTATGAATAAGTATAGGTAACAGTGAGCTGAGAGGAGGTCGCTGAAGCAGTAGTGCAAACGAATAAGACAGCAAACTGTGAGTGTACAAATGTTTTTAAAATAGTTTTTAGCTTATTAATTGAACAGTTTATAGCTTCCCTTATTTAGCTTATAAATGTCTTTACATGTTAGTATGAAAATAAATAGCTTATTTATTTGGTGGTATGCAATATTTAGTAGTTTCTATGTTTATAGCATAAAAGAAACGTATTTGAATCATAGAAAGAAAATATTTTCAAAAACTAGTGGAATGGCTCAAGTTTATAAACAGATGGACCTTCTAATATTAGACCTGGTCGGTATACCCCAAAGTATAGGGTAAGTGTTGGGAGGGCTAGTCCTGCTAACATCAAAAGGATAGAGTCTGTCATGTCTATCGAGTCGCTATCTATACTTGTGGAGTATTATCTCGCTTGCGGTGTGCGATGATAGTTCCGCCACACAGTAACGGGATGTTTTTGTAGCTTTATCACGATGTGCGATGATAGTTATTCCGTCACGTGACCTGATAGACCCATTTCCTTACTAGGCCTGCCGACTACTTCACGATAACCCATCAGCGAATATCTAATCTAATTAGAAAATTTCCGTAAAGTTACGCCGTTTACTTTTCAAAATTTTCTTTTAGTAAGGAAATGCAGGAAAATTTTTTATTTTATTTTCTTTTATTTCAAACATTTATAAAAATTCGGATAGCATAACGACTATTTTCCGAACATGCCACCTTGCAAATTTCAAAATTTATAGTTCTATAACAAACAAATATCCACTACTGTGTTTCAGGCCCTCAAATCATTTTCCACAATTCAACTACAAACATTTTTAAATTTGAAGTCTATAAATGTGTTCCATTTTTATTTAACATAAAAATATAATTTCATTCGCCAAAAATTTAATTTTATAAATACCAAATACTATATACAACCCAAAATATAATTTACATATATATTCACCAAAATGTACTTATGATGCGTGATATATAATTTAAAATGTAAACCTATATAATTATTATCTTTGCGTCAGGCCACCTACGCGTTCGATGAAGTCTCTTCTAATTGACAGCTCATACCTATACTTGGGAAGGATTTTTCAAAAATACATAGAAAGAATGGTGAGTATAAAACTCAGTGAGTGGATAACTTTTAAACTAAAATCTCATTTTCTAAAATATATATATCCTCCCAAAATAAATTTATAAAACTAAAAATTTTCTTATAACTTTATTAAAATTACAAAACTAATTTCATTCTTATAAACTTTTCTTTGTTTCTCGAAATTAGAAATAAATTTCTGATTTAATAAACTTTATGTTTATTAACGTGTTTTTCTCTTTTATTTCACCAAAGGCAACCCAGGGAAATCATCGCTACCTGAGTTCGAAGATGCTACTATATATAGTCGTAGATGCGGAAAACTTGAGGTTACGATCCTCCCCAACATTGGCAGATCTACACTACCATATACGTGCAAAGGACAACTCACAGACTCAGATTCAACCCCTTAAGTTAGTGACTAACTCTCCCAACCACTTTTGTCATACACGCATATGATACTTCAGTTGATAATCTCTGAGGGTTAGGGTAAATCCAAGACATATAAAATTTTTTTTCATATACTTGTAACTTACTTTTATAATATAAACTTTATAATCGAAACTACTTTCGAAACATCTTATTAATTCAATTTCATGCATGTATATATATCAAAGCCTACTAATTTACTTTACTTAAAAATAAAAATAATTACAATATAAATTCAAGAAATATACATACATAATAAAACTTACAAATATGCTAGAATTTGATTTAACTTCATAGCTTAAAATAATGTAAATAACATTTCATTAAAGTAACTTAATACTAAGATGTATGTTTGAAAACATGGGCAATCAACTTATAAATTCATAAAACTTTTAAAATAAAATCACTCACAACTTTTTCACCACAATTCACCACTCTTCCAACCTTCCTTTGATGTTGAAATTTTCCTACACCTTGATCCAACCAAAACATGGTTTTAGAATTCACAAATATCACATTATTAACTTAATCAAGTTCCCACACACACCAAGCACAATTTGCCATATTCTTGACTAAACTTTCAACCAACTTCCTAACTAATATTTTTCATTTAAAATCAATTCAAAATCAACCAAATCACTCAATTAAATCTCCAACATATCAAGCACTAATTTAACACTTAGTCTAACTCAATATATATAGGTTCAATAAATTGACCACTTTACCTTATTTTCCACCAATAACTTCACATCAATTTCAATTAATTTCTTTGGCACTAAAATATTCAAACACATCATAATCACCATCCAAACACATAAAAAGAATGGATAACACTTTAGGAACCAATTTTTACCTTAAACACATTAACCTCCAAACTTTTCCATTTCAAATTTGTCTTTCATTCTTTTTATTCCAACCAACACAACTTTGTTCCAAAACTTTATATAACTCATTTACACATTAAAATCAACTTAAACACATGCAAAAACACAAATGGTCCATATACTAGTATACATGTCCATCATCTCACACACTTACATTTCTTTCTAAAAATTCATTTCAATCCACTTAAAATGCCACATAATTCCATCTAACCATCAAAATAATTCTATTACATAAACTTTTTCTAATTTAATCACATACTAGTATATAAATTAACTAAACTTTTCTCTTCATTTCCAAACTCAAAATCACACCCAAATGCTTCAAACAATCATCAAATATCCAACTAAAACCTTAAACTCAAAATCAATTAAATTTTCATTAAAATCATCACATAACCCTAACCCTTACCATACAAAATTCTTGACCCAAACTTGCTTCACTTCTCCTTCCACTTCCAAGCTCAATTATGCCATATATTTAATAAAAAAGTCATTTAATCACCAAATCTTAAAAACCCATAAACTAATCATGAAAATACTTCAACTTACGTTCACTTTCTTCCTATTTTTCTTGAGAAAATCATGAGGGGTTTGATAGAGGAACACCCTAGGGACCTCTTCTTCTTCTTCTTCTCCTTCTTCTTCCTCCTATTCACAACCTGTAGATCTTTTTCTTCTTCTGGACAGCTCATGGTCTCCAACTCTCTCTCACGTTCTGCTCTCCTCTCTTTCTCACGGTTTCAATTTGTTTCTCACGTTTCCTTCTTGCTTCAGCTAAATATCACTTCTTCCTTCACTCACTCATGCATTCACTTTATATACTAACATTTATCAATGTCAAAATTGCCCTTGAACTAACTTTAAAATCACCCAATTGCCATTAGTTATAAATAAATTCATTTAATTGATCACATAATCCCATCCATTTAACCACTAACCAATCATTCAATTTCTTTGTTCAACCTCAACTACTTACTCTTACTTTTTGACTTAAAAATGTCACAACATCATTGGTTAATCAAACTTCACATGGATTGTGCTTCTTGAATCCTTATCTTCTCATGCAACCTATATTAATTCATTAAACTTAAATTTTAATCCTCATTTAACACTAATAAATTCCAAAAACATTCCATGATCATCATATTTTCAAATTGACCATACAATATCTAATTGTGTGTCTTAACTTTCAATTTCATACTTCGAAAAAAAATCAATTTGTTTTAAACTCACTAATTTCACAACGTTTCAACCAAAGGTATTTTTATCAGTTTATCTTCGGAACCCTAAAAATCCATCTAAACGAACTCCTTTCTGCTCCATTTCAGTTTCTAATAACTCTTATTCTTATTTTGGGACTTATGATGTCCGGGGTCCATTTCCCGAAAATCACAATTTACATGATACTATTCACACAAAAACATTATGAGTTAAATACACAATACCCCTCTGAGGTTCAATTAAATACAAGCGCGTGAATATGTTCACTTTTATAACACCATACCCCCCTGTTAACAGCGGACGTTGGATGGACGTTGGATGTCATTAGGAATAAGAAGGGTAAAACAGTAATTTTATATTTATTTATAGTTTTCTGAAAATATAAACAAATTGAAGGAATTAAAAAATATGTGAAAAAGTAAAGAAAAGGAAAAAAAAAGTTGATCAATGTTCATCATCTTCATCGTCACAACCGAAACCATCGACTTCATCATCACAACCAAATCAAAATCATAATCTCCACCATCTTCATCAACTCAACCAAATCAAAACTCTCTATCTTCTCCTCTTCTCTCTCTCTCTCTCTCTTCACCCTTCATCAACCTTACCCAATCCATCATCTTCTTCATCAACGTTACCCAATCCATCACAAAAACAACATTACAAAAACAAATCTATCAAAAATTAAAAAATCCATTAACAAAAATATTAGGTAGTCTGTCGATGGTGCCACTAGCGAAGACCCGGAATTGGGTCTGTAAAACTGGTCTAGATCTCCCTGATGGAGAGCTCGTCATCATCGAACTAAGCCAAAAGGAGGGTTCCGATCGATGGCAGACGGGCAATAGTCTGGGTTGGAAACCCAGACATCTGGTGCTCAGGAGGCGTCTGGGTTTCCAGATGAAAACCTAGACGCCCGACACCCAAACGTCGATCTGGGTATCCGGGTAAGAGAAAGAGAAGATGAAGATGAAGAAAAAGAAGAGAAGAAGGAGAAGAGAGAGAGAGGGCTGTCGACCGGTGAAAAAGATGAAGAAAAAGAAGAGAAGAAGGAGAAAAGAGAGAGAGTGGGAGAGATGGTAGAGATCTGAAGAAAATATTAAATTTATTTTTAAGTTTTAAATTTATTTTTAAAAAATAAAAATCATAAAACTAAGGACATTTTAGTCATTTTACTTAAATAACCGGTCAAACTTCATCTTTAACATTGATTGACTGTTAACAGGGAGGTAAAGTGTTATAAAAATAAAAATGTTCACCCATTTGTATTTGAGTTAACCTCAGAGGGGTATTGTGTATTTAACTCAAATATTATTCATCCGAAAATACTATTCACCGAAAAAAAATTTATCTCATGAAACTTAAGGAAATTTTTCATTTCCCGAAAATCACTATTCACTCAAAAATACTATTCACATAAAATTACAATTCATCTGAAAATACTATTTATCCAGAAAACATTATTTCTTTTAGGGAAATGAAATTCTGAGTTCTACATGATCCCTCACACTGAACGGTGTTGGTTTACCCATTCATGTGGTTGTAGCTTTCCTTAGGTTTCCTATTAGTACAGATTTTAGAAAAATATGCATACCTTGAAAAGTATATTTTAAAAAGAAAAGATTTTAGAAAAAGTTTTGAAACCCTAAAGATAATTTATAAAACCCAAGTTTTAGAAATAAATCGTTTTAAATACAAATGTTTTCGTAAATGTTTTTGGGAGATATTTTATAAAAATTTAGTTCAAACAAAACCATCGCACTCACGAGGCTTCATAGTTTACAACTGTTTTGGTTTTATGTTACCTAATCTCCGAGGTGGAGGAATAAGGAATCAGGGTATTAGTCCACCGTAATCAGATTAGATAGGTGAGACGACTGATGACGCTGCATAACTTCTTTTGTAAACATTGTGTTTTTAACACTATCGTCAGTTATGTTATTGCACATACTTTAATATTCAAGCAATATTTCATAGAATTTTTATGTAATCATGATGATATGCCTATTTTAGATCTTTGCTTATTTACGATAATGCTTTTGCTTTGAATTACTTGGAATTTGAAATGAGATTTTAGAATACATAAGATTTTCTACGCTTAGTAAGTTATTTATAAATACGGATTCGCTCCACGACATCCTCGTGAGTCTTTTTAGTTAGACTTCAGAAAACCTCATGGGGTGCCCAGCAGGTCCGTCGGGTTCATTAAAAGGAATCCGGGTCGGGTCTTGTCATACCACAGTAGTTTGCAGAATATGTTATTAACATAAGAAATCTTTCTGTTATTTGATGAATGTATAGCCTTTGTATGGGGTTTTTAAACACTGTTGAGGCCAAATGACTTGTTGCAAGACTTACAAATCTATTGGTCATAAGAGTGGGCATTTTTAACCCAACCGGATCTAATCCTGTCATTTTTTGTTGGGTTAAGTTAAAAATTTCGACTTGGATCTGGGTTGGGTCGGTTTGCCCTGTAATTGAGAAACTATTTTTAAATATTTATACATATTACGGTCCTCACTAGTTATGATTTTTAATACATTATTAGCATTTATTATAATTATAAAATAAGATATTATATGTAACAATTTATATATACTATAAATAATTTTACGTCTTATAATTTCAAATAAATTGTTTAAATAGATGTTATACGATTGTGACCTTTATAATAATTATGATGTAAAATAATTTTATTTAAAATGACAATCTTATATAGTTAGTATCAAATAAGTACATTGAGTTATATATATTAAATTTGATAATTGAAAATCATAACTAGTGAGGATCATAATAATAACATGTAATAGCATTTGTACATATAAATATGCCTTATGAATTTAAAAGTAATTTAATGTCATATATACATATGTAGATAAATGTTGTTATTGTTACAATATATATGTATGTTTTATATTAATTAATAAAATAATATTTTATTAATTAATATAAAAATACATACACTATGTAATAATTAAATTATAATAATATTGAAATGAATTGTACACTAAATTTAATAATTTTATGATCTATGTTTGACAGGACTCAATCCGGAATCTCTCTAGTGAACCTAGCAGTCTGCTAGACACCCCACGAGACCCTTCTGAAGTTTAACTTGTAAGACCCAAAAGAACATTGTGGAGCGAACTCGTATCTGTAAATAACTTACTAATTATAAAAATCATGTATTATAAAACCTCATTTCAAATTTCTATCCAAAACATAGTTAAAAGAACTGTTATAAATGTTCAGATATCTAAAACATGCATCATTTAATCATAAAAGTTCCGCGAATCTAGTACAAATGAGGTATTCACAAATACAAGATTAATGCTCGAGTTACAATATTTGGAAAAGCCTATGCAGCATCGTCGATCGTCTGAACTCATCTAATCTGAACGCGGCGAACCGGTACCCTAATCACCAGTTCCTACACTTAGGAGGTTTTTGTAACATAAAACCAAACATTTATAAGCTGTACAACCTAGTGAGTGTGCGAGGGTTTTGTTTAAACTATGTCTTATAAAATACCTTCCGAAAAACATTTTTGAAAACGTTTTTCTAAAATCCACTTATTCTAAAAAAACTTGGATTTTTATAAACTTCTTTAAGATTTCAAAAGTTTTTTCTATAATGCTTTTTAAAATATGTTTTTCATGGCATGCTTCTCTTTCTAAAACCTGTATTAATGGGAAACCCAAAGAAAGCTACAACCACATGAACGGGTAGACCAGCTCCGCTTAGTGTGAGGGGTCAAATGGCGGAATAACTATCATCACACACTGTGACAAAACTACAAAGACTACGGCGTGACGGAACTATCATCGTACATCACAAGCTAGACAATACCTCACAAATATAAGGGGTGACTTGACAAGCATGACAGACTCTATTTCACCGAAGTTAGCAGGACTATCCCTCCTAACACTTACCCTATATTGTGGGGTATACCGACCAGGTCTAATGCTAGAAGGTCTATCTATCTATAAGTTTGGGTCGTTCCACTAGTCTTTCAAAACTCTTTCTTTTCTAGATTTCAAATCAATTTCTTTTTCATAAAATAAGCTAATAATATTTACATACCATATCATACAAAACTAAATTTTCGCATGCTAAGAATAAATTATTAATAAACTAAGAAATAATTAATGAAAGTTTATAAAGATTTTGCGACATGAACTTGAAAAGTATTTAAAACAGTTCACACTTACAATTTGCTGTCCTATCCACTTACACCATTGCTCCAGCGACCTCTTCTTCGTCAGCTCGTCTAATCATTTATATTTAATCACAAACGGAACATTCACTTAGTTCGTTGAACTATTATTTTTAACTCCTAATTTTATATAAGCTACTGGGGACTACGACACTATCAATCCAGCTAGAGCTGCGAGCTTGCACCTTAGCTCGCCCTACTTATACCTTCAACAAGCTCCTGCCATGTTCAGCTCAGCCCAAACAGAAGGCATTCATCTTCAACGAGCTCGCTCAGCTCACTCTCTCAGCGAGCTGCTAATTCTTTCAGCTCAGTTCGTTCCTTAACCCCTCTCAGCTCGACCTTGTGAGCTTCTGCCTTAGGCCAACTTGGCCAAGCACCTCTGATAGGTTGTGACCTCAATCAACTCCTCTTGCGAACTCGCACTCCAGCCCAGTGCAGACAGACAAGATGAAGAGTAACAGGCCTAACCCAGCTCGCTCCCCAATCGACCATCTTGACTAGCTGAAATGCGCTAAGGGCCTCCTCTAGCTCCTACCTTGCAAGCTCTTGTCCTAACTCACGCATACCTACTTCTAACACTCCTTTGTCCCAACTTATACATTTTACATTACCATTAACACATATCGACCTTATTTCACATTCATACACTTAATTAACATATCATCATATCTTCACCAAACTCTCAGATCGCAACCTCATCAGGTTCAGCAACAGAAACTAAATCATCTCAAATCATAAATAAACCACCATAAATCAGTATCATTCTCAACTATTTCACTTACCAAACTCTTGCTCAGCCTTTTGTCGTGCTTTCTCACTTGTTTACAGCTTCAAATCACCATATCTACATACCAAAAATCTCGTTAATCGCTCACAACCCAAAAGCTGTTCTCGACAGCTTTCTCACCAACATAAAACTATAAAAACTTATTCTTTATCACTTAAATCTTACCAGATCTATTCCTTAAATCTGTTCTTCACCTTCCAACAGCTTGATTTTCCTCAAAAATAGTAGAAATCCACTTGGCACCTATAAGCCCTCACCCAGATTTATTATTTTGTGGTATCAGAAATCTTCGAATTGAGTTACAGTCGAATCGTATAACTTCAGTAGTGTTATCTGAAGTTTATTATATTTTCGTATCGCAAGTCGGATGTCGTTTGGTTGACCCCAATACGATTACAAAGTGATTAGGAATGAATTATATATTTTTGGGCATTAGTAAGATTATTGAAAGTTTGAGGTGATTAAATGAAATTTTTTTCAGGGACTAAATTGTAATTGACCATAAATATATATAAAAATGGATTTTGTCTCATCAGGAGACCATTTTGGTTTAAAACCAGAAAGGAAGAAAGAAAAGAGAAAGAAAAAAGAAAGAGAGAGAGAAAGAGAGAGAGAGAGAGAGGAAGATCCGGTCTGATTTTCATCGAGGTTTCTTCACAAAAATTGTTCCTCGTCATCTCCTCTAGCTAACCCAAAAATTTGAAGCGAAAGATCTCCTATTTGGTGAGTTATTTCAGTTTAAAGTTTGATAGTTTATATAAAAACTCATTCTCTTTCTTGTTTCTTTTTCAAATTTTAGTTTAAAGATGATAAGAGAAACGTGTGAGGATGATTTTGGTGTGATTTGTGAGTGATTTGGTAGAAGAAAAATAGGTAAAAAAGATAAAGAAAGTAATGGCCAAAATAGGTTTTTATGAGATCTGATTTTGTTTTCGATTCTAAGGCATTAGATAGGTGTTTTAGAGGTTAGAAAATAATTTTATGAAGTTAGATTTCGAAAACGAAAAGTTTAGTATCGATTTCGGAGCTAAACAGATGAGTTGAAGGGTGTTTTTCAAAATCCTTCCAAATGCGCTCGTTTAACGTTCGAAACGATTTATTTAATCATGGTTGGGTGTTAGAACACTAGAAGATTAATTATTGAAGTCGTCGGACATTCAAAGCAAAAATTTATTTTTATTAGTAAGCAAAATCGAATGAATTTCATTTCGAGCATCCGACGATGAAATTGAATATACTGAGGTATTCCTAAGAAAGAATAAGTAGGATTTATGTAAAGAAAACGGATTTCGAAAGCCCCGATTTAATAGAAATTAAGATCCGAAAATTTAGACGTTAAAAGATATTAATAGAGATAAATGAGATTTTTATTAATTTTGAATGTTATTTGAATGAGTTAAGTGACCCTAAATGGATATTTGATGTTTTAGGGTAAAAGGGAGAGTTCCGAAGGTATACGGATGAGAATCGGATTATATCCGATGACGTATTGTGAGTGGAAATACAAGTTTTTAAAGTTTATATTTTCTTAAAGTTTATATTTTCTTAAAGTTTATTTAAAGTTAAAAGAATTTATTATAAATAGTTATTCATTTATTAAGTGAATTTATATTATAATTCTAGCATAAAGATTTTAATTTATTATTTATATATATGAGAATGTGCTAGAATTAAAGATTTTAGACTTATTGTCTTGAGATTTAGAATATTTTAGTGTATTAAGAAAAAGAGATTTTAATAGTCTATGGTTTACCCTAACCCCAGTTTAGTACCCGGTCGAATGCCCTATGCGTGATACGGTAGATGAGAGGAAGTCAGTCAGTGAGATTTGAGTCTAGTCGACTCTTGTGTGAGTGAGGTTTGAGTGATCCGTATACACGTATAGGGTAGTGTAGTCGATCCGCAGCGTGGGCCCACTTTCGGCCACTACACATGGTAGATTCCCACTCCTAGTGGTTAGCTAGATTTTATATGCTACCACGCTAGGAGTAGATATTCTCTAGGTTACCATTTAGGCGAGTATTAGAAAGATTTTAAGAAAAGATTTCAGAAAGTGTTTTAAAAAATGATATTAGAAAATACTTTAGTTTTAGAAATTATTTTTGGGAGAATATTTTATCCAGAAATGAGTTTTAGTTTATATAAATTATACCACTCACTGAGTTATACTCATAATTTTCTTTAAGTGTTTTTCTTAAAAATTCTCTCATAGACGCAGGAGCTAGTCGTCCAGCCGACGAGATTCATTCAGACGTGCAGACGGACGCATAGGACGACACCTACTACATGTATATCTTTTGTTATTTTGATCATGTATATGTTCATGTACATAGTTATAAATATTTTATAGAAATAGCGGATGCTTTAGTTAAAAATGTTTTATTTAGGTTTTCTGAAATTCAGTTTTCAGATTTTATTCATCTGTTTGTGGTTGTGTTGTGAAAAATGAGCCAGAGGCTCTGGAAGTTAAGAAATGAGTGTCATAGAAGTAATTTTATAAACTGTATTTTAAACTTGCAGGGTGGCATAATTTAGAAAATAGACGGCATGCTGCCGAAATTTTTATTAAAAAGTGAAAAATTTTTATCACTGTCACCTTGTAAAAGAAATTAAAAGATCTAACTAAATAATTTTTCGGTATCCTGACGAGGTTCCTCCGTACCGAGTATAGGGTTCGTGAGAATTCTTTCGGGGTACTACAGGGTCTTTCTTGAGTTCAGAGGAGGGATTCAGGAAGGGTCCCGTCAGCATCGCCGCAAATCTACCTTCATTTTCCTCTACCAACAACTTTCTCTATTTCTCTCTTTCTTCCAAATTTTTCTCTTCTGTTTGACATTTCTTACCACACACTTATATTCATAGGCGTGAGTCAAACTTGTTTTTCACCTTTAAACTTTCTTAAAATTACGATTTTATCATATTTTAGATAATTCTTCATTTTTCCCCAATATCTTTATCTTTTTCTCACATTTACAATTTTATCATTCTTTATAAAATCTTTTATTTTTATCAATTTACCCCTCAACTTTTAATATTAAATTTTACTCCTGATCCTTTTGGAAACTTTACAAAATTTAAGTTTCTTCATAGAACACTTTAAAATTCCTTTTTGTTATTTTATAAATAAAAATCATCCCGTTTCGTACACAAATACAGTACCAACTCAAGAGAAGGTGTTACAATGTTATATAAGATTTATGTTATAAATTTTATATACATATGTAGATAAATATTGTTATTGTTATAATATATATGTATATTTTATACTAATTAATAAAATAATATTTTATTAATTACTATAAAATATATATACTATGTAACAATTAAATTATAATAATATTGTAATATATTATATACTAAATTTAATAATTTTATGATCTATGTTATATAAGATTTAGTAAACAAAAAATTATTATAAATAATTTATTAGATAGCTTATCATATAAATAATTTTAGTTACAACCAATTTATAACACAAATTGTTTATAATATGTGATAATTCACAAGTGTTATCAATTTACAATTTATGAAATAAACAAAAATTTGGGATATTATTGAATGATTTAATATAAAAATTATAGTCTATTATATTAATTTTATAGTATAGTCTATTAAGTTTAAAATAATATAATATTACCATTACTTATTTTATATAATGATATATCAGAATAGAAGCTACAAGTAGAAATATATAAATAATTGACTATAAATGTTTGGTTGTTATATTTTATATAATGATATATCATAATAGAAACAAGAAACAGAAAATATATAAATTTTTTACATACTTTGTTGTAATGATTTAAACCCATATTAATTTTATATGTATATTATATTTTAAACATTAAGTAAATTTGTTATATTATGAAATAATTTATTATAAAATATATGAACTTATATTATACTTATTAAGTTATCATATATTTTAATGTTATATACATTAAATTTATGTAAGTATATTTGTTTACTTGTTTATAACTTATGCTATAAGGTTATTATATAACCTAATATGTAATATATTATGATAATATAAATTAGGTTATTTATGTGAGAAATAATATTGTTATAAATGAAATATGATAATTTTTAAACCTTTTAACAACTGATCCTAAAAATAAAAGCATATCTATATTTAAAGTGCATATGTAGGGTTAAATTAATTATGATGACATAATAAGTATAATATAAGTTCATAGCAAATTATTTCTTACTAATGTTATTAAATAATATGATAATTATATTATTAGGGTTAGATTGATAATTATTTCATTATTATTGTATTAATAAACATATATCAGCAGTTTTTATAAACATATATACTTGTCAAATAAGTGTTAAATAAGTGTTACTGATAATAAATTAATTTTTATTTTTATATTTAATGAAATTATACACACATATATAAAGGTAAATGTTATGCATATTTTATATAACATCATTGTATTTTTTACATTAGTGTAAGAAAAATATTTTCAAACAATTGATTATGTAATGATATAATTAACTTTATATATACATACATATTAATCACCGATTATAAAAATATTTTGTGTATTATAATGTATTTATTATATAATATATTTAATAATTAATACACCAATGCTATATGTTAATATAGCGTTATGTTACTTGTATATTAATATAGCATTATGTATTAATTATATAATATGTAATTATGTTACTTATGATTATTAATATTTTTAAATTTAAATACTAATATTAATATAAACGAACCAATATATATTATAATGATTATAATATGTATGTTAATTAGTATTTATTATTAAATATAGTGAGTACAAATGTTATATGTTAATATCATATATAAATTAATCTACAGCCCATAATATGATAACTTATAATAATAAACTAATATAATTATGATAATTATTTAATTTAATTATAAATTATATAAATGTTATATATTTAATTAAAAAAAAAACTGAATTATTATAGTATGGAAGACAAATTAAGTAATACAATCATTATTATAATTATTAATTGTAGTTATAAATATACCATGCAACCAATTATGGAAGTTTTCATTGATTAAATTATCTATATTATAATAATTATAGTTTATTCAGTAATAATATAATTTATGTATATTATGTAATAAATTATTTACACATACAATAAAAATTTATTAATATATTTATATTACATTAAAAATAAATAATTTATATACTTCTACATTATAAATTAATTTAGGGTTGTTGATTAAGTATATAATATGATAACTACTATAAATATATTATTTACATATGTACTTTATTTAATAACATAGCATAACTTGTAAATATCAATTTTGACATTTATTATTGATATATAAAAATTATATTACTAAATTCATATAACCATTCTATTGTTTATGGACAATGTTATATAATGATATTATTATCTGAATATGCTATAGTAATATATAATTATTAATTATATGATAAATATTTACTATATTGTAATATATTTATTTAAACTATATATATTATAGATATGAATCTCTATATAATAACTATACAAACATTTTGTACAATATATCTAATATATAGTATATAATTTATAATATAATTAATGTATAGTATTTATGAACATTACTTATTAATAATTACTCATCTAATATCATACATATTATATAATTTTATATCATATAGTAATATATTAATTACAGTATAAATTCTATAATAGTTTAATAATATAATTAAGAGAATATAAAAATATTGTGATTTACATATAAATCCTATAAATAAATTATTAATAATTGATTATTATTAATAAATTACTATAATTTATTTATAACTTATCACAAATAAGTTATAAAATTAAAAAACAAAAAAAAAAACACACCTTTTATAGTTGATTATATTTAAATAATATAATATATAAATATTATAATTTACCTACATATATTTATATATTAATTACTATCCAATATCATACATATTATATATAATTTTACATCATGTAGTAATATATTAATTATAGTACAAATTCTACAATAGCCATGTAAATCAATAATATAATTAAGAGAACATAAAAATATTGTGATTTATATATAAATGCTATAAATAAATTATAGCAAATTATTAATAATAATTTATAATTTACTATAATTTATTTATAACTTATCACAA
This sequence comes from Litchi chinensis, assembly GCA_019925255.1. Classification (NCBI taxonomy): domain Eukaryota; kingdom Viridiplantae; phylum Streptophyta; class Magnoliopsida; order Sapindales; family Sapindaceae; genus Litchi; species Litchi chinensis. The sequence goes on along the minus strand of CM034464.1, from coordinate 32,972,218 downwards.
ATAAGTTATAAAATTGAAACAATAATTTTAAAAAAAAAAAAACACTTTTTATAGTTGATTATATTTATAACAATATAATATATAAGTATTATAATTTACCAAAATATATTTATATGTTAATGATTAATAACTTAAAAATAAATATACCTTATAAAATAATTACAAGTTATTTATGTAATTATATATATAAATTAATTTGTATGAACATTATTATGTTAAAAATATTATTGTATAAATTATTAATAAGCTTATATTCACTCATATGAAGTTAGGGTTTGGCAATGGAAAACTCATTATTATATATGTAAAAGGTACATTCCACAATGTATGATACCAATTATATATTATTAATTTACATACAATATATATATATATAACTAATAGGTTGTTGACGTCCTGAAACGGTCAACCAGAGATTCTGGGGCCCAGACGGCGGACTTGGTAATTAAGGATTGGTTTGTACTGGTCGAAGGGTAGTAAATGGTCTATTAATGGGATGCTAGGTTGGTGGTAATTAATTCAGGTGAAGGAATGTCGTTCCTGGTGGTTGGTCGGAGTTAATAAAGTGATGAACAAGTAATTAAAGAGAAGGAGGGAAAGAAGGAGAGAAAACACAGGGGTTTTTACGTGGTTCGGTGACTGCACCTACATCCATGGCCACTCTGGATAATTCCGGCAGAGTAACGGTTCTCTAGTATCTTAAGCTTGTGTGTACAGTAGAAAAGTCTCCCCTCTTTATAGAGGAAGGGAGCTCACAATAAAGAATATAAAAGAAAAGCTATACGCATCATAGGCAGTGGCTAGTTTCAACTAACCCTGACATTGTCATGCTGCATTAATTGTAAAGGTAATGATGGTTTCCTCCCTGCTCAAGTCTGCATTAATTACCCCTGAGGAGGTCTTCACTTCATTAAATGCTTCTGGGTAATTGTGTAGCCAGTTTCCGACGGGAAATCATGGGAGTTGGTGGTTCTGACAACTTTCTGCACACGGTATCTCCTGAGGAAGCCCTCAGGCCAAACAGAGGACGTGCCCTGGAGGAGAGATAAGACGATCTGGAGGCGGATGCGAGCTCGCGACCTGTGCGACCTTGCGAACTCCTTGAGCTGAAATCATTGGCAGGAAGCGTGCTGAAGAACTGTTGCTAGCTCGCGACCTGGATGGCCTCGCGAGCTGGCTTGCAGTTGCTGGTTTCGTCCTTGGGCTTTCTGGGCCCTTGCTTCTGTTTAAATTAGACAAATATGTACCGGCCCATCTGGGCCCAAAATAAAAAAATGGGCATAACATCAAGCCCCCCAACTCTCTGTGCGTTTTGCGGACTGGGAGCTGAATCAAATATACTATTGGCGCCCATTTTCAAATCTTATGATTCCGTTTCAATCTTCGTACTGTAACTGCTGACACGCGGCGTCCATTCAGGCGTTGGAGCCGAAAAAACGTGTCTCGGGACCGTACGCATTAAATGTGCACGTCTTGTAACTGACAGACGTGATGGTATGTGACCGAGATCGATGCCCAGCCGTTGGATCTTTGACGGTTACACCTTTATGCTGGATCGGATGGCTAGGGGCGGACGAGCTGGTCTATATAACCTACAGGTCTTCTCATATTCTTCTTTTTGCTTTCCTGATACGACTACAGTACCTTTTCTTCCCATTTTCCATTTTTTCTTCACTTCTGCTTCTTCTGGTTTACTGTTCGTCGTTGGACAACCCCTTCGGACTCCGCCGCTACGAGAATTAGCCACCGTGCTCAGCATATCGTACTTAGTTCGAACAAGGTAGTCCTCTTCTTGTTTTGTCTTCTTGTGTTGTGGCACAATCTGTCTCTGGTTAGGATTGTTATTTTCTGCCTTCGTAACACGCCTGTCGGTCCCTGTGAGCTTGTTTGGCCCTTAGGGAGTTACTGTGTCGGTTGCCTGAGTACCTGTGTACGCTAGGGGCGACCTGTAAACATAGGATTAGCAATATGTAAACTTAGGGTGATATAGTACCTGGCAGATTCGTGTCTCTGGGCCTTTTCTGGTCCTTTGGAGACCAAGTGCGCGACCTGACGAGTAGGACAGCAGTCTTAGGAGTTCTTTTTCTGTGTCTGGTTAGGATCAGTATGCTATAAGCGTTCTGATGTCATTCCTTCTGTGCTGTAGATGTCAGGTCGTGCACGCACCGGTCGGGGCAGGACTGCTGCTTCCAGGAGGCAGGCAGGTCGCCAGGATAGCGAGGCTGAGGCTACGACCTCACAAGCTGGCCCATCCAGCGAGGAGGTCGCAGCAGCGGACGAGGTCGCTGAGGAAATAGACCCCCATCCTTTCAAACATACGCCCTCGCTGGTCACTCTTGAAAAGCTGGAGGCTTGGGCTGAGGCATTCAGCCTTCCCTTGGGGTGCAGGGCTAATGTCCCCCAAGACACTGATCGAGCTGCTTACCCTCCTGAGGGCTTTGTGGCGATTAGCCGTGAGCATATGGAGCTCGGCTTCAGGTTCCCTATTCCAGGATATCTTAAGGATCTCTTGAACGACTTGAAGCTTGCCCCATTCCAACTAACTCCGAACTCGTACGCCTACTTGACCACCCTGGCTGCGTCGTTCGTTAAGCACAAGCTGGGGTTTCCATCACCCCGCATCATCCGCAGCATCTTCAGTTTTAAGGCGATCTCAGGGAAGGACGGGCTCTATTATGCCGCGCCTCGCCTATATTCTGAGTATAAGGAGTTTCTACCCCAAAACTGTACTAAGTCCAATGTGGGGGAGTATAAATCGAACTGGGCTCTGTTCACCTGTCCTTCACTTGCTGGGCTGAACAACAGGAGTTTTGTGTTGAAACCCAGTAGGGACCCAAGCATTTGAATGATATAAGTTTTTTTTTTTTTTTATTTTTTTTTTTTACAAGTTAGCTTTTGCTTTGCAGCTGTCGCGGCCCCTGCATACAAGCCTAATCAGGACGAGCTCGCTATTCTGAACGCTTACGCGTCAGCCAAGGAACCAGCAGAGGACTTTTTTCCTTCTGGCAGCGAGCTGGTAGACCGGGGTCTTGCGCCATCTGCCACGAGCGCTCTTCTGAACAAGTTCCGGGATTTGGGGATAAGAGGGCAAGCGTGCGAGGTCGCTTCAGCCCTTCCTGCTCAATCGGATTCAGAACCACAGCCCCTACAACAAAGGTCACCGAGCACGAGCTTCACCACCAGCACTTCTTCGGACAATATGGGAAGAAGGCTCACCATGTCCGTCCCTCCTCTCAGGTCAGTTCCACCTGCTGAGCCGGCCGAGGTCGTCAACGTGGACGACACCTCCTCAGACCGCTCTCAAAGAGCGCCCTCACAAGCTGCTGCAGTTGCCCCCTCTCCGACCAGGGCAGCTGCAACTCCTCAAAAACGGGCTGCCCCATCTGCAGGACGGAGTTCTCCTCCAGCCAAGAGGGCCACAGTCTCTGCCGGGGGGACTTACCTTCAGAGCCAAAGTCTGAGGCCTTGACCAGGAAGAGGAAAGGGAAGGCCATAGCTCCACCCCCACCTCCAAAGCAGAAGGGCTTCGTTGCCGTCACTTCGGTCGGTGGGGTCGTCATCGGACGGGAGCCAGGTACTGGAACGCCAGCACGACTTGCGAGGTCTGCAATAGTTGGACAGGCAGATTCTGGCCCTCCTCCTGATGCAGTAAAGGAGATGGAATTTTTCAACAGCTTCGTGGAGTTTGTGCCCGAGGTGATATGGAAGCGTGACCCTAAGCTGCAGAAGCCCGAGCTCACAGGCGTACATCTCGCAGGCTACGTAGCTCGTCATGCTGCATTGGTAAGGTTCACCCCTCTCTATACTTCGGCTCTCTTCTTTTCTTAAGGTCTTTTACCATCTCTTCTGTCTGTTTAGCTCGGCATGGCATCTCAGAAGCTCATGAGGGAGGCAGAAGGTCATATTAATGAGAGGGAGGCCTTCAGGATATCCCAGGTGCAGTTCGACGAGGAGAGGAAATTTCTGCAGGATGAAGTCAATCTTCTCCAGAAGAATCATGAAGAGCTTTCTGCCAAGCTTAAAGGTGCTGATGCGGCCTTGTCGCAGGAGACTGCTCGCAGGGAAGCCGAAGTCAGCAAGGCCCAAACAGAAATAAATAAGCTGAAGGGCGAGCTCGCTGATGCAAAGGTAAAGCTGCAGGTCGCTGAGGACAAGGTAAGCCAGCACAGCTGGGACTTGGGAGCGGCCAGAGGGAAGCTCATTAGGTCCGAGGAGATGCGGGCTGAAGCAGAGGCGAGTCTGGCTCAGACGAGGGAGAAGCTGACTCAGACCGTGGAGAGCATTGAAGCCAGGGTAGCTCGGGAGCGGGATAAGATCGAAGAAGAGGTTGAGAGGGAGTTTTTGTATAGCATGTGGGAGCACTATCCGAACTTGGACTATTCCTTCTTTGGGTCAGAAGGGGTCCAAATGATCCGAGAGTTCGTGGAGCTGACTGCAAGTGCTCGGAGCACGCAACATGCTGATACTTCCTCTGCTCCTCCAGATGATCCACTTGCTGACCCAGCCCCTTTGCCAGAGCAGGTCCCTGAGGTACCTTCAGATAATCCACCTGCTGACCCAGCCCCCTTGCCAGAGCAGGTCCCTGAGGTACCCCCAGCACAAGCCCCTTCTGATTTACCAGCTCCTGAGTCCGTCCCTGAGGCAGAGCCCCCAGTAACTATAGTTGATCCTGCTCCATCAGACGAACTTGCTGATATCTAGAGCATTTTTTTTTTTTTTTGCTCCTTTAAATTCTTGTAATTTTCTTTCATTTGTTGGAACTCATAGACGAACTTGGAGCTCGGATTTATAAGATTGAATTCCCTGCACAATTTCACTATTTTGCGCAAATATGGATATACATATGATAGGCAGTTAGCAGACAATAATCACACCATTGCAAGTGTTAAAATGTTGTTAAGTAAATCACAATCGTGAAAATTATACTCAGTTTCGAACTGGCTAACTGCAATCAGCAATTATACTAATGTACCAGCTCGTAAGGGCTTGGACTCAGCAAATAACTTGGTTGAACAAGGCGTTTTGCCCAGCATATGGTAAGCCTTATAAGATTGGCAAGAACTTACTGTTAGTGAGGAGCTCGGAATTTCCTTGTCCTCCATGCTTTAATGATATTGAGCGTGCTTTTTAGCAGCATTTTCCCAAACTTTGAGATTTCAGCCCGTGGCTTCATTCATAGTTTAGGAGTGAGCTAATTTGGTGAGTCTGCGGGCAGCTTTATATATGAGAGGCGTAGCCTTACCCCCTCCCGCGAGGTCGCGGGGCAATTGATTCGCGAGGTCCGCGGGCATCTTTATATATGAGAGGCGTAGCCTTACCCCCTCCCGCGAGGTCGCGGGGCAATTATGGCTGCGAGCTAATAAATGAACTTGATGCTTGATGTGAACCTCCGTTAGTGAGGATAATACGGATGAATTAAGCATCAGTTGATGAGGCGTTCTCAATTGAGGCCTTTTGTGGAGACTTATTGCCAGAACATGGTCGTGGCTTTGGCCAGCCATTTCATGTGAGAATTCTGGTCTGCGAAAGATTCCTTGGAATTTGTACAGATATCTTCAAGGAATAAAAACATGTATATAAACATATATGATAATAGATCGCAGCTTGATTATTTTGAGAAAGAAATTTCATTAGCTTTGCTCTTTTTAACATGTACATTTGCTGGTTTATCCAGCTTGCTTTCTGCATCACATATGACATATACAACAGAAAACAGGTGAAAGCATGTTTACAGACAATCGTCAAAAAAGAATCATGTACAAGGTTAGAGCGAGCTGACAGTTCTTAGGTGTAATATGGCCGCAAGTGTTCAGCATTCCAGGCTCGAGGTAACTCAGTCCCATCCATGCTGGCTAAATGATAGGCTCCATTCCTCAGATCCTGCTTGATGAGGTATGGTCCCTCCCAGTTGGGCCCGAGTACCCCCTCGCTTGCCTTGCGAGCTCCAGGAAGGACTAACCTGAGCACGAGGTCTCCGGCTTTGTAGCTTCGAGCTCGCACCTTCTTGTTGTAATACCTGGCAACTCTTTGCTGGTATACTGCTACCCTTAGGCGAGCTGTCTCCCTTGCTTCCTCGGCTAAGTCCAGACTGGTCTCGAGTAGCTGGTCATTATCCCCAGGTCGGAACGAGGCCCTTCGCTGGCTGGTCACTTCAAATTCGGCCGGTATCATGGCCTCCGTTCCATAGACCATAGAAAATGGGGTCTCACCTGTGGAGTTGCGGACTGTCGTCCTATAAGCCCAGAGGACTTTCTGTAGCTCATCAGCCCAAGCCCCCTTTCTTGCTTCTAACCTGGTCTTCAGATTCTGTTTGATGATCTTGTTCACGGCCTCGACCTGACCATTGGCTTGAGGATGGTCCACGGCCGAGAAGCTCTTCACGATTCCGAGCTCATTGCAGAAGCCTATGAACTGATCGCTGGTGAATTGAGTCCCATTGTCCGTGACGAGCTGCTGAGGGACCCCGAACCTGCAGATGATATTGTCCCACACAAACTTTTCTATCTTCGTTGTGGAGATCTCTGCTAGTTCCTTAGCCTCGGCCCATTTGGTAAAGTAGTCCACAGCAACCACCGCGTGCTTGCAGTTTCCTCGAGCTGTGGGCAAAGGCCCGATGAGGTCCATCCCCCAGATTGCGAACGGCCATGGACTCACCATCTGCTGGAGGTAGGCTGGTGGAGCTCGCGGGACCTTAGCAAACCTCTGGCACTTTTCACACCTCTTCACCAGATCTAAGGCATCTTGCTTCATGGTTGGCCAGTAGAACCCCTGTCTGAGAGCCTTCTGGGCCAAGGACAATGCTCCTGCGTGGTTCCCACAATGACCTGCATGGATATCGTTTAGCACTACCTCACAGTCTTCATCATCTATACATCGCAGCAGCGGGGTTGAGAATCCCTTCTTGTATAGCCTGTCGTCATAAATGCAGTACCGGGCTGCTCTAGCTCGGATGCGGCGAGCTTCCAGCTTGTTTCCTGGCAGCTTCCCTTCCTGCAAGTAATTGATTAACGAGCTCATCCAGGAGTTAGGCCGAACCTGTATGATCATCATTGCACCTTCGCCCTCGATGCTTGGAGCTGGTAGGAATTCCACAGGGAAAGACTCAAGGAGATCTGCGTCTTGGGAGGTCGCTAAGCGGGCGAGGGCGTCCGCATTGAAGTTCTGCGCCCTGGGAATTTGGTTCACTTCAAACCTCTGGAAAGCCCCCAGTAACTCCTTGACCTTTTGGAAATACTTTGACATCCTTTTCCCCTTGGTCTGATATTCTCCCCTGACATGGCAAACGATAAGTTGAGAATCGCTGAAAATCTTTACCTGTTCAGCTCGCACTTCCTTTGCCAGGCGAAGTCCGGCGAGCAATGCTTCGTACTCGGCCTCGTTATTGGTAGCTTGGAATTCAAACCTTATGGCACTCAGGATCTTATGGCCTTCTGGGCTGATCAGCATTATTCCAGCCCCCGAGCTTTGCTCGTTAGAGGATCCGTCTACATAAAGCTCCCAAACTCGGTCACCTGCTAGCTCCTCGTACTCTGGTACTGGCCCCGTGAATTCCACAATGAAGTCTGCAAGTGCCTGGGCCTTGAACGCCGTTCTAGGCTTGAACTCCATGTCGAACTGAGCGAGCTCGATGGCCCACTTGAGGAGTCTGCCAGAAGTATCTGCTTTCTGAAGGACTTGCCTGAGAGGGTACTGCGTGAGGACCTCAATCTGATGAGCTTGGAAGTAGGGACGTAGCTTCCTGGAGGCAGTTACCAGGCAGTACGCGAGCTTCTCCATTTGTGAGTAACGGGTTTCCGCATCAACCAGCCTTTTACTGATGTAGTACACGGGAAGCTGCATCTTATTCTCTTCTCTCACTAAGGCCGCGCTTAGGGCGTGCTCAGAGACCCCCAAGTACAAGAATAGTTTCTCCCCCTCCTTTGGTTTGGATAGGAGAGGGGTTTGGCCCATATACTCCTTCAGCTTCTGGAATGCCTCCTCGCAATGCTCATTCCATTCAAAGTTCTTGGCTTTCTTTATGGCTTCAAAGAATGGCACACACCTGTCAGTAGCTTTTGAGATGAAACGGCTCAAAGCCGCGACCTGGCCTGTGAGGCTCTGCACGTCTTTGATTCTGGAGGGGGACCTCATTTCCACGAGCGCCCTGATCTTCTCTGGATTGGCCTCTATCCCTCTGCTGTTCACCATAAAACCAAGGAACTTACCAGATGCTACCCCAAATGCACACTTCAGCGGGTTTAACTTCATCCGGTAACTTCTGAGGACTCTGAACGTCTCATCCAGATCGCGGACATGATCTACCGCTTTCTGGGACTTCACCAGCATATCATCTACGTACACCTCCATAGTTTTCCCAATCAGGTCCTGAAACATGGCGTTGACTAGACGCTGGTAGGTTGCTCCTGCATTCTTCAGTCCGAATGGCATCACCCTGTAACAGTATAAGCCCCTATCGGTGACAAAAGAGGTGTGTTCCTCGTCCTGCGGGCTCATGGGAATTTGGTTGTATCCTGAGTAGGCGTCCATGAAACTTAGGAGTTGATGTCCCGACGTTGCATCTACCAGCTGGTCAATCCTGGGTAATGGGAAACTATCCTTCGGGCAGGCCTTGTTCAGGTCGGTGAAGTCAATACAAGTCCTCCACTTTCCGTTCTTCTTCTTCACGAGGACTGGATTGGCGACCCAAACAGGATAACGAGCTTCCCTAACGAACCCGTTAGCTAGCAACTTCTCAACCTCCTCCTTCAGAGCTGCATAGCGTTCTGGTGTCATTGGCCTTTTCTTCTGCCGGACTGGCCTGTGCTGGGGATCTATATTCAGTCGGTGACACATAATACCAGGGTCTATCCCCACCATGTCTTCATGGTTCCAGGCAAAGACATCAAGGTTTCTCTTCAGGAATTCTACGAGCTTGGTCTTCACTTCTGGTAGTAGATCTCTTCCTATCTTCACATATCTTTCCGAGTCCGCCTCACTGACTCGCACATCCTCTAACTCCTCAACGGGTCCTGTGGCCCTGTCTGCATCCACCTCGCGAGGGTCTAGGTCGTCACTTACCCCACTTTCAGAGGCAGCTCGCGGTTGGCCACCCGAGACCACATTTACTTTCTTTCCCCGAACTCCCATCTTTACTGCATCTTCATAACATCTCCTGGCTAACTACTGCTCGCCCTTGACGCAGCCTACTCCATTGGGAGTTGGGAACTTGACTGTCAGCGTTTTGGTTGAGGTGACCATGTCTAGCTCATTCATCGAAGGTCGCCCCAATACCACGTTGTATGCTGAAGGGCTACTGATAATAAGGAAGTCTGTAAGAACTGTAGCTTGTCGTCCTGGCTCCCCGAGGGTGAGAGGTAACTTGATCTGGCCGATTGGTACCACTGCATCTCCCGTGAATCCATAGAGGGGCTCCGGCGAGGGTATCAACTGCTCAGCTCCTAAACCCAACTGGTCATAGCAGTCCTTATACATGACGTTGACTGAGCTGCCAGTGTCGATCATTATCCTCCGCACCTCGACATTACTGATCTGAGCTCTGATTACAATGGCATCGTTATGGGGCCAGCGTACTCCCCTCTCGTCCTCCTCCGTGAACACAATGCTGTCTGAGGACGCCTTTGCCCTTTTGGTGGGTCCCTCGACTCCTCCATATTCTGCCAGTAGGGTATGGTTGGCTTCCCGGACATATCTCTGGTGTGACCTGTTAGATGTACCTGCCACATGAGGTCCACCGTAAATGGTAAAGATCGTTCTTACAGCGGGCTCGCGCTCGGGCTCTTGAGCTCGCAGAGGCTGCTGCTGCTCGGGCTGCTGGTCTTGCCCCTGAGGTCGTTGGTTCTGAGGTCGCCTTCCAGCGGGCTGTACTACATATTCTCCTAGGCGGCCTCGTCTTATGAGTTCTTCGATGGCATCCTTCAACCGCCAGCAGTCTGAGGTATTGTGCCCGTTCTCGTTATGGTAGGCACAGTACTTCTTCGGGTCCCGACGCCGGTTAGGGGGTCCAGTCGGAGGTGGCTTCCCAAAGTTCTCCCTGTTTCTTTCTGCGGCGAAGATCCTGTCCTGCCTGTCCGATAACAGACTATAGCTGTCATACCTATTCTGGCGTCGGGGCCTCTCCATCCTCGGCCCTGGCCTAGCTCGCTTTGCCACAACGTTGGCCGACTGGTTCCTCGGCTCCCCTGGCCTATCACCACCAGGATTCTTCCTTTTCTCACGATGGGAACCACTTGCTTCACCCCGCTGACCACTGGGTTTCTTAGCCCCAAAGGCTTCTTCCCATCTGACTTCTTTAGCTGCCCTTTCGTAGAACTCCCCTAGATCCTTCACAGGGGACTTGTATATGCTTTCATACAGCTTCCCATCTTTCCTGAGCCCTGCAGAGATAGCTGTCAAAATACTCTCGTCAGAGGGCGTTTCCACATTACTCACCTCCTCTCTGAATCGAGTGATATAGTCCTTCAGGGATTCATTCTGTCTTTGGAAAATGGTTGCGAGGTGGCAGGCTGGCGCGAGCTGCTTCCTTAATGCCTTATACTGGTCCAAGAACTTCTTCTGACATTCTCTCAAGCTTCCAATGTTGCGGGCTGGAAGTCGGTTGAACCAGGCTCGCGATGCGTCCCCAGAGTAGCTGGGAATACTCGGCATTTGACCAGCGGGTCATCTGTCTGAAGATCCATCTGCACATTGAAGGCATCCAAATGGTCATAGGGGTCCGTTCTGCCGTCATATTGAGGGATACTGGGGAGCTTGAACTTTGCTGGTAAGGCACTGTCTCGATCTCCCGAGTGAATGGTGCTCGGCGGTTGTCCCGCCCTTCCCCAGTCTGGCCTCCAGGTCGGGCCTCCAACTGCTGGACCCTTTGCAACAATTCTTCTACTACTGGGTCCTGGGTCACTGATCGCCGACTGGGGTTCCATCTGCTGGTACTTCTTGCTCCCCAAAGTAATGGTTCTGCGACCTGCCTTCTTCACCGAGCGCTTCTGCGTGTCTGGCAGCCCTCCTCGGCTCGGGCTCATAACCCGCGCGATGTCCACGTACTCTCTGGCTCACGACTACCCTCTTCGCGCCTGGCGCCCTCCATACTTGCCCTCGCCCTTATCTCGTTCTGGCGAGGTGGGATCTCCCGCTCTTGGTTCCGCTCTCTGACTCTCCTTGGGTGCAAGTTCGAGGAGCGGGCTGATCCTTCGGTCTGCGACCTTTCCCTTATGGCCACCCCCTCTGGAGTTGGTATCTCTTCTGAAGGTCGGCGGCGAGCTCGCCTGGAGGTGCTGCATTTGCCTGTCTCGACACTACGTGGGCTTGGACTTCCACCAACGCCCTCAACGTTGTTGTCAACTCCCTCACTGCATCCTCCAGAGCTCGCTGGCGCTGCTGCCATTCCTGAGCGACCTCGTTGCTTGAGGCTAGAGGCACTCTGCTCTTCTCGATTTCACGTCGCTCCTCTGCTACTCCAACACTCCTCGTTGCTTTGATCCTAGCCATAGCAGACAAGTACAGATGAAAATGACGTAATAACTAACTGGAGATTACCAGGTCGCTGTTGGGCCCTCCTTCTAGCGCCAAAAGATGTTGACGTCCTGAAACGGTCAACCAGAGATTCTGGGGCCCAGACGGCGGACTTGGTAATTAAGGATTGGTTTGTACTGGTCGAAGGGTAGTAAATGGTCTATTAATGGGATGCTAGGTTGGTGGTAATTAATTCAGGTGAAGGAATGTCGTTCCTGGTGGTTGGTCGGAGTTAATAAAGTGATGAACAAGTAATTAAAGAAAGGAGGGAAAGAAGGAGAGAAAACACAGGGGTTTTTTACGTGGTTCGGTGACTGCACCTACATCCACAGCCACTCTGGGGTAATTCCGGCAGAGTAACGGTTCTTTAGTATCTTAAGCTTGTGTGTACAGTAAAAATGTCTCCACCTCTTTATAGAGGAAGGGAGATCACAATAAAAAATATAAAAGAA
>CM034464.1:32736332-32959761 GCA_019925255.1 Litchi chinensis | reverse complement strand
AGGATCTAGGGGAGTTCTACGAAAGGGCAGCTAAAGAAGTCAGATGGGAAGAAGCCTTGGGGCTAAGAAACCCAGTGGTCAGCGGGGTGAAGCAAGTGGTTCCCATCGTGAGAAAAGGAAGAATCCTGGTGGTGATAGGCCAGGGGAGCCGAGGAACCAGTCGGCCAACGTTGTGGCAAAGCGAGCTAGGCCAGGGCCGAGGATGGAGAGGCCCCGACGCCAGAACAGGTATGACAGCTATAGTCTGTTATCGGACAGGCAGGACAGGATCTTCGCCGCAGAAAGAAACAGGGAGAACTTTGGGAAGCCACCTCCGACTGGACCCCCTAACCGACGTCGGGACCCGAAGAAGTACTGTGCCTACCATAACGAGAACGGGCACAATACCTCAGACTGTTGGCGGTTGAAGGATGCCATCGAAGAACTCATAAGACGAGGCCGCCTAGGAGAATATGTAGTACAGCCCGCTGGAAGGCGACCTCAGAACCAGCGACCTCAGGGGCAAGACCAGCAGCCCGAGCAGCAGCAGCCTCAGCGAGCTCAAGAGCCCGAGCTCGAGCCCGCTGTAAGAACGATCTTTACCATTTACGGTGGACCTCATGTGGCAGGTACATCTAACAGGTCACACCAGAGATATGTCCGGGAAGCCAACCATACCCTACTGGCAGAATATGGAGGAGTCGAGGGACCCACCAAAAGGGCAAAGGCGTCCTCAGACAGCATTGTGTTCACGGAGGAGGACGAGAGGGGAGTACGCTGGCCCCATAACGATGCCATTGTAATCAGAGCTCAGATTAGTAATGTCGAGGTACGAAGGATAATGATCGACACTGGCAGCTCAGTCAACGTCATGTATAAGGACTGCTATGACCAGTTGGGTTTAGGAGCTGAGCAGTTGATACCCTCGCCGGAGCCCCTCTATGGATTCACGGGAGATGCAGTGGTACCAATCGGCCAGATCAAGTTACCTCTCACCCTCGGGGAGCCAGGACGACAAGCTACAGTTCTTACAGACTTCCTTATTATCAATAGCCCTTCAGCATACAACGTGGTATTGGGGCGACCTTCGATGAATGAGCTAGACATGGTCACCTCAACCAAAACGCTGACAGTCAAGTTCCCGACTCCCAATGGAGTAGGCTGCGTCAAAGGCGAGCAGTAGTTAGCCAGGAGATGTTATGAAGATGCAGTAAAGATGGGAGTTCGGGGAAAGAAAGTAAATGTGGTCTCGGGTGGCCAACCGCGAGCTGCCTCTGAAAGTGGGGTAAGTGACGACCTAGACCCTCGCGAGGTGGATGCAGACAGGGCCACGGGACCCGTTGAGGAGTTAGAGGATGTGCGAGTCAGTGAGGCGGACTCGGAAAGATATGTGAAGATAGGAAGAGATCTACTACCAGAAGTGAAGACCGAGCTCGTAGAATTCCTGAAGAGAAACCTTGATGTCTTTGCCTGGAACCATGAAGACATGGTGGGGATAGACCCTGGTATTATGTGTCACCGACTGAATATAGATCCCCAGCACAGGCCAGTCCGGCAGAAGAAAAGGCCAATGACACCAGAACGCTATGCAGCTCTGAAGGAGGAGGTTGAGAAGTTGCTAGCTAACGGGTTCGTTAGGGAAGCTCGTTATCCTGTTTGGGTCGCCAATCCAGTCCTCGTGAAGAAGAAGAACGGAAAGTGGAGGACTTGTATTGACTTCACCGACCTGAACAAGGCCTGCCCGAAGGATAGTTTCCCATTACCCAGGATTGACCAGCTGGTAGATGCAACGTCGGGACATCAACTCCTAAGTTTCATGGACGCCTACTCAGGATACAACCAAATTCCCATGAGCCCGCAGGACGAGGAACACACCTCTTTTGTCACCGATAGGGGCTTATACTGTTACAAGGTGATGCCATTCGGACTGAAGAATGCAGGAGCAACCTACCAGCGTCTAGTCAACGCCATGTTTCAGGACCTGATTGGGAAAACTATGGAGGTGTACGTAGATGATATGCTGGTGAAGTCCCAGAAAGCGGTAGATCATGTCCGCGATCTGGATGAGACGTTCAGAGTCCTCAGAAGTTACCGGATGAAGTTAAACCCGCTGAAGTGTGCATTTGGGGTAGCATCTGGTAAGTTCCTTGGTTTTATGGTGAACAGCAGAGGGATAGAGGCCAATCCAGAGAAGATCAGGGCGCTCGTGGAAATGAGGTCCCCCTCCAGAATCAAAGACGTGCAGAGCCTCACAGGCCAGGTCGCGGCTTTGAGCCGTTTCATCTCAAAAGCTACTGACAGGTGTGTGCCATTCTTTGAAGCCATAAAGAAAGCCAAGAACTTTGAATGGAATGAGCATTGCGAGGAGGCATTCCAGAAGCTGAAGGAGTATATGGGCCAAGCCCCTCTCCTATCCAAACCAAAGGAGGGGGAGAAACTATTCTTGTACTTGGGGGTCTCTGAGCACGCCCTAAGCGCGGCCTTAGTGAGAGAAGAGAATAAGATGCAGCTTCCCGTGTACTACATCAGTAAAAGGCTGGTCGATGCGGAAACCCGTTACTCACAAATAGAGAAGCTCGCGTACTGCCTGGTAACTGCCTCCAGAAAGCTACGTCCCTACTTCCAAGCTCATCAGATTGACGTCCTCACGCAGTACCCTCTCAGGCAAGTCCTTCAGAAAGCAGATACTTTGGCAGACTCCTCAAGTGGGCCATTGAGCTCACTCAGTTCGACATGGAGTTCAAGCCTAGAACGGCGTTCAAGGCCCAGGCACTTGCAGACTTCATTGTGGAATTCACGGGGCCAGTACCAGAGTACGATAAGCTAGCAGGTGACCGAGTTTGGGAGCTTTATGTAGACGGATCCTCTAACGAGCAAAGCTCGGGGGCTGGAATAATGCTGATCAGCCCAGAAGGCCATAAGATCCTGAATGCCATAAGGTTTGAATTCCAAACTACCAATAACGAGGCTGAGTACGAAGCATTGCTCGCCGGACTTCGCCTGGCAAAGGAAGTGCGAGCTGAACAGGTAAAGATTTTCAGCGATTCTCAACTTATCGTTTGCCATGTTAGGGGAGAATATCAGACCAAGGGGAAAAGGATGTCAAAGTATTTCCAAAAGGTCAAGGAGTTACTGGGGGCTTTCAAGAGGTTTGAAGTGAACCAAATTCCCAGGGCGCAGAACTTCAATGCGGACGCCCTCGCCCGCTTAGCGACCTCCCAAGACGCAGATCTCCTTCTTTCCCTGTGGAATTCCTACCAGCTCCAAGCATCGAGGGCGAAGGTGCAATGATTATCATACAGGTTCGGCCTAACTCCTGGATGAGCTCGTTAATCAATTACTTGCAGGAAGGGAAGCTGCCAGGAAACAAGCTGGAAGCTCGCCGCATCCGAGCTAGAGCAGCCCGGTACTGCATTTATGACGACAGGCTATACAAGAAGGGATTCTCAACCCCGCTGCTGCGATGTATAGATGATGAAGACTGTGAGGTAGTGCTAAACGATATCCATGCAGGTCATTGTGGGAACCACGCAGGAGCATTATCCTTGGCCCAGAAGGCTCTCAGACAGGGGTTCTACTGGCCAACCATGAAGCAAGATGCCTTAGATCTGGTGAAGAGGTGTGAAAAGTGTCAGAGGTTTGCTAAGGTCCTGCGAGCTCCACCAGCCTACCTCCAGCAGATGGTGAGTCCATGGACGTTCGCAATCTGGGGGATGGACCTCATCGGGCCTTTGCCCATAGCTCGAGGAAACTGCAAACGCGGTGGTTGCTGTGGACTACTTTACCAAATGGGCCGAGGCTAAGGAACTAGCAGAGATCTCCACAACGAAGATATAAAAGTTTGTGTGGGACAATATCATCTGCAGGTTCGGGGTCCCTCAGCAGCTCGTCACGGACAATGGGACTCAATTCACCAGCGATCAGTTCATAGGCTTCTGCAATGAGCTCGGAATCGTGAAGAGCTTCTCGGCCGTGGACCATCCTCAAGCCAATGGTCAGGTCGAGGCCGTGAACAAGATCATCAAACAGAATCTGAAGACCAGGTTAGAAGCAAGAAAGGGGGCTTGGGCTGACGAGCTACAGAAAGTCCTCTGGGCTTATAGGACCACGGTCCGCAACTCCACAGGTGAGACCCCATTTTCTATGGTCTATGGAACGGAGGCCATGATACCGGCCGAATTTGAAGTTACCAGCCAGCGAAGGGCCTCGTTCCGACCTGGGGATAATGACCAGCTACTCGAGACCAGTCTGGACTTAGCCGAGGAAGCAAGGGAAACAGCTCGCCTAAGGGTAGCAGTATACCAGCAAAGAGTTGCCAGGTATTACAACAAGAAGGTGCGAGCTCGAAGCTACAAAGCCGGAGACCTCGTGCTCAAGTTAGTCCTTCCTGGAGCTCGCAAGGCAAGCGAGGGGGTACTCGGGCCCAACTGGGAGGGACCATACCTCGTCAAGCAGGATCTGAGGAATGGAGCCTATCATTTAGCCAGCATGGATGGGACTGAGTTACCTTGAGCCTGGAATGCTGAACACTTGCGGCCATATTACACCTAAGAACTGTCAGCTCGCTCTAACCTTGTACATGATTCTTTTTGACGATTGTCTGTAAACATGCTTTCACCTGTTTTCTGTTGTATATGTCATATGTGATGCAGAAAGCAAGCTGGATAAACCAGCAAATGTACATGTTAAAAAGAGCAAAGCTAATGAAATTTCTTTCTCAAAATAATCAAGCTGCGATCTATTATCATATATGTTTATATACATGTTCTTATTCCTTGAAGATATCTGTACAAATTCCAAGGAATCTTTCGCAGACCAGAATTCTCACATGAAATGGCTGGCCAAAGTCACGACCATGTTCTGGCAATAAGTCTCCACAAAAGGCCTCAATTGAGAACGCCTCACCAACTGACGCTTAATTCATCCGTATTATCCTCACTAACGGAGGTTCACATCAAGCATCAAGTTCATTTATTAGCTCGCAGCCATAATTGCCCCGCGACCTCGCGGGAGGGGGTAAGGCTACGCCTCTCATATATAAAGATGCCCGCGGACCTCGCGAATCAATTGCCCCGCGACCTCGTGGGAGGGGGTAAGGCTACGCCTCTCATATATAAAGCTGCCCGCAGACTCACCAAATTAGCTCACTCCTAAACTATGAATGAAGCCACGGGCTGAAATCTCAAAGTTTGGGAAAATGCTGCTAAAAAGCACGCTCAATATCATTAAAGCATGGAGGACAAGGAAATTCCGAGCTCCTCACTAACAGTAAGTTCTTGCCAATCTTATAAGGCTTACTATATGCTGGGCAAAACGCCTTGTTCAACCAAGTTATTTGCTGAGTCCAAGCCCTTACGAGCTGGTACATTAGTATAATTGCTGATTGCAGTTAGCCAGTTCGAAACTGAGTATAATTTTCACGATTGTGATTTACTTAACAACATTTTAACACTTGCAATGGTGTGATTATTGTCTGCTAACTGCCTATCATATGTATATCCATACTTGCGCAAAATAGTGAAATTGTGCAGGGAATTCAATCTTATAAATCCGAGCTCCAAGTTCGTCTATGAGTTCCAACAAATGAAAGAAAATTACAAGAATTTAAAGGAGCAAATAAAAAAAAAAAAAATGCTCTAGATATCAGCAAGTTCGTCTGATGGAGCAGGATAAACTATAGTTACTGGGGGCTCTACCTTAGGGACGGACTCAGGAGCTGGTAAATCAGAAGGGGCTTATGCTGGAGGCTCCGACAAGGGAGGATCCTCTAAGGCTGGAGGTACCTCAGGGACCTGCTCTGGCAAGGGGGCTGGGTCAGCAGGTGGATTATCTGAAGGTACCTCAGGGACCTGCTCTGGCAAAGGGGCTGGGTTAGCAAGTGGATCATTTGGAGGAGCAGAGGAAGTATCAGCATGTTGCGTGCTCCGAGCACTTGCAGTCAGCTCCACGAACTCTCGGATCATTTGGACCCCTTCTGACCTAAAGAAGGAATAGTCCAAGTTCGGATAGTGCTCCCACATGCTATACAAAAACTCCCTCTCAACGTCTTCTTCGATCTTATCCCGCTCCCGAGCTACCCTGGCTTCAATGCTCTCCACGGTCTGAGTCAGCTTCTCCCTCGTCTGAGCCAGACTCGCCTCTGCTTCAGCCCGCATCTCCTCGGACCTAATGAGCTTCCCTCTGGCCGCTCCCAAGTCCCAGCTGTGCTGGCTTACCTTGTCCTCAGCGACCTGCAGCTTTACCTTTGCATCAGCGAGCTCGCCCTTCAGCTGATTTATTTCTGTTTGGGCCTTGCTGACTTCGACTTCCCTGCGAGCAGTCTCCTGCGACAAGGCCGCATCAGCACCTTTAAGCTTGGCAGAAAGCTCTTCATGATTCTTCTGGAGAAGATTGACTTCATCCTGCAGAAATTTCTTCTCCTCGTCGAACTGCACCTGGGATATCCTGAAGGCCTCCCTCTCATTAATATGACCTTCTACCTCCCTCATGAGCTTCTGAGATGCCATGCCGAGCTGAACAGACAGAAGAGATGGTAAAAGACCTTAAGAAAAGAAGAGAGCCGAAGTATAGAGAGGGGTGAACCTTACCAATGCAGCATGACGAGCTACGTAGCCTGCGAGATGTACGCCCGTGAGCTCGGGCTTCTGCAGCTTAGGGTCACGCTTCCATATCACCTCGGGCACAAACTCCACGAAGCTGTTGAAAAATTACATCTCCTTTACTGCATCAGGAGGAGGGCCAGAATCTGCCTGTCCAACTGTTGCAGACCTCGCAGGTCGTGCTGGCGTTCCAGTACCTGGCTCCCGTTCGATGACGACCCCACCGACCGAAGTGACGGCAACGAAGCCCTTCTGCTTTGGAGGTGGGGGTGGAGCTATGGCCTTCCCTTTCCTCTTCCTGGTCAAGGCCTCAGACTCTGGCTCCGAAGGTAAGTCCCCCCCGGCAGAGACTGTGGCCCTCTTGGCTGGAGGAGAACTCCGTCCTGCAGATGGGACAGCCCGTTTTTGAGGAGTTGCAACTGCCCTGGTCGGGGAGGGGGCAACTGCAGCAGCTTGTGAGGGCGCTCTTTGAGAGCGGTCTGAGGAGGTGTCGTCCACGTTGACGACCTCGGCCGGCTCAGCAGGTGGAACTGACCTGAGAGGAGGGACGGACATAGTGAGCCTTCTTCCCATATTGTCCGAAGAAGTGCTGGTGGTGAAGCTCGTGCTCGGTGACCTTTGTTGTAGGGGCTGTGGTTCCGAATCCGATTGTGTGAGCAGGAAGGGCTGAAGCGACCTCGCACAATTGCCCTCTTATCCCCAAATCCCGAAACTTGTTCAGAAGAGCGCTCGTGGCAGATGGCGCAAGACCCCGGTCTGCAAGCTCGCTGCCAGAAGGAAAAAAGTCCTCTGCTGGTTCCTTGGCTGACGCGTAAACGTTCAGAATAGCGAGCTCGTCCTGATTAGGCTTGTATGCAGGGGCCGCGACAGCTGCAAAGCAAAAGCTAACTTGTAAAAAAAAAAAAAAAAAAAACTTATATCATTCAAATGCTTGGGTCCCTACTGGGTTTCAACACAAAACTCCTGTTGTTCAGCCCAGCAAGTGAAGGACAGGTGAACAGAGCCCAGTTCGATTTATACTCCCCCACATTGGACTTAGTACAGTTTTGGGATAGAAACTCCTTATACTCAGAATATAGGCGAGGCGCGGCATAATAGAGCCCGTCCTTCCCTGAGATCGCCTTAAAACTGAAGATGCTGCGGATGATGCAGGGTGATGGAAACCCCAGCTTGTGCTTAACGAACGACGCAGCCAGGGTGGTCAAGTAGGCGTACGAGTTCGGAGTTAGTTGGAATGGGGCAAGCTTCAAGTCGTTCAAGAGATCCTTAAGATATCCTGGAATAGGGAACCTGAAGCCGAGCTCCATATGCTCACGGCTAATCGCCACAAAGCCCTCATGAGGGTAAGCAGCTCGATCAGTGTCCTGGGGGACATTAGCCCTGCACCCCAAGGGAAGGCTGAATGCCTCAGCCCAAGCCTCCAGCTTTTCAAGAGTGACCAGCGAGGGCGTATGTTTGAAAGGATGGGGGTCTATTTCCTCAGCGACCTCGTCCGCTGCTGCGACCTCCTCGCTGGATGGGCCAGCTTGTGAGGTCGTAGCCTCAGCCTCGCTATCCTGGCGACCTGCCTGCCTCCTGGAAGCAGCAGTCCTGCCCCGACCGGTGCGTGCACGACCTGACATCTACAGCACAGAAGGAATGACATCAGAACGCTTATAGCATACTGATCCTAACCAGACACAGAAAAAGAACTCCTAAGACTGCTGTCCTACTCGTCAGGTCGCGCACTTGGTCTCCAAAGGACCAGAAAAGGCCCAGAGACACGAATCTGTCAGGTACTATATCACCCTAAGTTTACATATTGCTAATCCTATGTTTACAGGTCGCCCCTAGCGTACACAGGTACTCAGGCAACCGACACAGCAACTCCCTAAGGGCCAAACAAGCTCACAGGGAGCGACAGGCGTGTTACGAAGGCAGAAAATAACAATCCTAACCAGAGACAGATCGTGCCACAAACACAAGAAGACAAAACAAGAAGAAGACTACCTTGCTCGAACTAAGTACGATATGCTGAGCACGGTGGCTAATTCTCGTAGCGGCGGAGTCCGAAGGGGTTGTCCAACGACGAACAGTAAACCAGAAGAAGCAGAAGTGAAGAAAAAATGGAAAATGGGAAGAAAAGGTACTGTAGTCGTATCAGGAAAGCAAAAAGAAGAATATGAGAAGACCTGTAGGTTATATAGACCAGCTCGTCCGCCCCTAGCCATCCGATCCAGCATAAAGGTGTAACCGTCAAAGATCCAACGGCTGGGCATCGATCTCGGTCACACACCATCACGTCTGTCAGTTACAAGACGTGCACATTTAATGTGTACGGTCCCGAGACACGTTTTTTCGGCTCCAACGCCTGAATGGACGCCGCGTGTCAGCAGTTACAGTACGAAGATTGAAACGGAATCAGAAGATTTGAAAATGGGCGCCAATAGTATATTTGATTCAGCTCCCAGTCCGTAAAACGCACAGAGAGCTGGGGGGCTTGATGTTATGCCCATTTTTTTGTTTTGGGCCCAGATGGGCCGGTATATATTTGTCTAATTTAAACAGAAGCAAGGGCCCAGAAAGCCCAAGGACGAAACCAGCAACTGCAAGCCAGCTCGCGAGGCCATCCAGGTCGCGAGCTAGCAACAGTTCTTCAGCACGCTTCCTGCCAATGATTTCAGCTCAAGGAGTTCGCAAGGTCGCACAGGTCGCGAGCTCGCATCCGCCTCCAGATCGTCTTATCTCTCCTCCAGGGCACGTCCTCTGTTTGGCCTGAGGGCTTCCTCAGGAGATACCGTGTGCAGAAAGTTGTCAGAACCACCAACTCCCATGATTTCCCGCCGAAAACTGACTACGCAATTACCCAGAAGCATTTAATGAAGTGAAGACCTCCTCAGGGGTAATTAATGCAGACTTGAGCAGGGAGGAAACCATCATTACCTTTACAATTAATACAGCATGGCAATGTCAGGGTTAGTTGAAACTAGCCGCTGCCTATGATGCGTATAGCTTTTCTTTTATATTCTTTATTGTGAGCTCCCTTCCTATATAAAGAGGGGAGACTTTTCTACTGTACACACAAGCTTAAGATACTAGAGAACCGTCACTCTGCCGGAATTACCCCAGAGTGGCCGTGGATGTAGATGCAGTCACCGAACCACGTAAAAACCCCTGTGTTTTCTCTCCTTCTTTCCCTCCTTCTCTTTAATTACTTGTTCATCACTTTATTAACTCCGACCAACCACCAGGAACGACATTCCTTCACCTGAATTAATTACCACCAACCTAGCATCCCATTAATAGACCATTTACTACCCTTCGACCAGTACAAACCAATCCTTAATTACCAAGTCCGCCGTCTGGGCCCCAGAATCTCTGGTTGACCGTTTCAGGACGTCAACAATTATTAATATAAATTATAATATTACAAATATAATATTATTAAATATGATATGATAAATCATATTATCGATGTATTATAATTTCATTAATATATTATTAAATAAATATAATTATTATATATACTATATAATATTTTTTGTTACTTACTAATATTAGGTTTGACAACTATTGGAACCTTATCTTAGATAGGACTCTATCTTGAAACCTAGAATGTTACTACCAAAAGCTCAAAAAGATATGACCATATTTAGTTAAAAAATAGCCCACACTTTCCTTATTTTTTGGGTATTATGCCTTGAATGCTACCCAAACACTAAGGAAGATGTTGCCGATGCCATTACACCAGCTAACTTTAGTAGTAGTTATAATTATATATTATAATATATTGTAATTAAAGACCGTTTATATCATTATCACAAATATATATTATATTACATCGAAAATACAAACTATATTATAATATTATAATTTGTTATTATAGTTAAATATTTATTTTATTATATTAATATCATTAACCAACTATAATTAATTTAATATAATTTATAAAATATTAGTAATAATATCATTTAGGAATAAGTTATAATATTATTCGTATACATTATAAATTATTGATCAACTTTTATAAGCCCCTTTTTTTTTCTTGAGAAATTAGATGACCCTACTATACGATAAATTTTGTAATAAATACATATCTAATTTCATTTAAACCTAAACTTAACACAAATTGTAATATCACCATATTATCAACTATATTATAATTTATTACAAATTGATTACATTATAAATTAATTACATTACAATAGTAAAATATAAGGAAAATTGACTATGAGAGCACGTTATATTATTTTCTACATTAATTTAATAATATATAAAATTATATATTATACAATAAGTTCAATATAAAATAATATATTGAACTTATTATATTACTAAAATTAATTATAATATTATATAATATAAATTAATTATTCTATGATATGATAAGTTAATTTATCCAATAACTGTTGTTTGTTACAAAATAATATATTCATAACTATTATTCATACTATCATAATTTGTTGTTATAATTAAATATTATTTTATAATATTAATATGATCAATAAATTATAAATAATTTCATATAATTTAAAAATATTAGTAATGGTAATGATATTGTTTATGAACAAGTTTCAATAGTATTCATATAAAATATTTTTACATTGGCCAAATTTTAGAAGTTTTTTTTTTATAGAAATTAGAAGCTTTTACTATATGATAAATTCTGTAATAAATAGATATCTAATTTCATTTAAACCTATACTTAACACAAATAATAATATTACTATATTATCAATTATACTATAATTTATTCCAAATTTATAATATTATATACTAATTATATAATAATAGTACAATATAAGGAGAATTGCCAATGAGTCCATAATATTATAAGTTTTAATATAATAATATGCTCTAACATATTAAATATTACACAAAAATTTTATAACATAAATTACAAAATATATTGATTACCTATTATTTTCTATATTAATTTAATAATAATATATAAAATATAATCGTATAATAAATGATAACATTACATCATTCTTATAATATTATTATAATAAGTGTAATATATTATTATAATGTTAAACTTAATTATAATATTATTTAAAATAATATAATTATTGTATGAGTTAATTTATTCAATAACAGTAGTTATAATATAATACATCATATCTATACATCATATCTATACTTATTATTCATAATATCATAGTATAATTTTAGAGATATAATTTACTGCATATAGTCGATATTATTACACGTACATATATTTATAATATAATATCATCATTAGTAATATACCATCACAACATTTACTATAATATAAATATAGTAATATACTATAATATAGATATATATTTATATATCTATATTAATATTTATAATATATAGTACTTAAATATTAATAACTAAATATATATTATATAATATAAAATATAATATGTTTTATATATAATATATGTATAATATATATTTAACAATTTAGTTGTTAAATTATATTATATATACTATGATATTATTACACAAAATATATATAATTAAATATGATATAATAAATCATATTGAAATGTAGTATAATATCATTAATATATTATTAGATAAATAAATATATATATATTTTACCTTCTGACACTAGGTCAAACAACTACCGAAACCTTACCTAAGATAAGATTATATGAATTTTACTCCCAAAAGCTGAAAGAGATCTATCCATATTTAATGGGAATTCTAGGTGTTGCGCCTTAAACCCTACCCTTTGCACTAGACAGGGTATTGCGCTAGCAGGTTTGGTAGTAGTTATAATTATATATATTATAATCTATAATAATTAATAACAGTTTAAATTATTATCACAAATATATATGATATTACACATGCATCAAAACTAAATATACTTAAAAGAAATGCACTTTGTGTGTTTTTGTGTGTGCATGACAAAAGGGAGAAACATACTTGGCTTTTGAAGTTACCAAGATCATTCACAGACTGCTCCACCAAATGCTTCAAGTTACTTGTGCTGAATACAATCTCTTGCAAGCATCTTAACTTGCTTAACCAAAAGATCCATTTGGTCAGATGTCATTGCACCCTAAAAGGACATCAAGCAATCGTTTTTCAAAATTGTTATTATGAGAGACTAATAAAAGGAAAAAGAAAATTATAGTCATAGACACCAAGAGGTTTTCCTCAAATAGTGCGAAAAAAGAATATTCAACATTAACAACATTAGTCACCTATAGTATTGTGCTAACCTATAAACAAGATACAATGAAAATAAATTGCAAATAATATACATAAGAGTTTTTATAACTAGTTACTACCGTAACAGATATGAGTTAAAACTAACATTCTAACAGAACACAAAACAACACACGTTACATACTAGATAAACAACAATAACAAAAGAAAAAGAAACTATTACAAAATCGTTTTTGCTTTCCCATGTTTTAGTAGAATGAAATTAACCTAGGACAGATGCTTATGCCAGCAATCTAATCCTTAAGATCCTCAACTTTTAAAAACTATAAAGATTATGACGCCTTACAAGGAAATGGATAGTAAGCAAGACATCCTTGTAATTAGAAGAAATAGAACATAACAATGAGTTTGATTAATATTCCATAATGTATAATTAAGTGATGTGCATCAACATGAAAAATGATTACCAGTATAAATATGATGTGACTCCGACTGCTCAACATATTAAAATTATTTGAATCAACATAACGATGCTCTGCCGGTAAACAACATTTAAGGATAGTAACAATAAAACTATAGATTATGAAGATTATAACTTACACACTACAAGTACTGTTTGAAAATTGCTAAATGACACCAGTGAAAGCACGAGACATGGATACTTTTAGAACCTTCCCATACTGGCCAAAATATTCTTTGCATTGAAAAATCTGCATAATAATGTCATAAAATGTTCAGAACACATTGAACAAGAGCAGACAAACACCCATATGCACAACACCTGTGCATGTACACCTCGGCCTACACCCACACATAGACACAGAGAGAGGAAAAGAGATTACATTTTCATCTCCCAAGATAAGAGAATATAGACAACATTCCGTTGAATCACTTACACACTGCTGAGTTGTTGTCTCTTTGCTTCAGATGATTTATTTTGTCTTTTGTGACTTTATTTTTTGCTCTAGATTGATCTCAGCCACCAATGTGTGGAAATTAGAAAACGAAATTGACTATGACAAAAATACTTAAATAAGCAATATATATATATATATATATATTCAGATACTTATAGAAGCAAAATATATATATTCAGGTCACCGCCTCACTCAACTGGGGCGGATGCCTCACACAACTGGGATGGATGCCACACTAGCATCGCCTGAGGCAGCCGCCTTGAGGCGCCCAAGTCCACGAGGTGGCTGAGGTGGGCTTCAAGACGCCGGCTCAAATCGATTTTGAAACACGAAATATAACATATCCAACAGAAGGAAAAACAAAAGTTTCATCATTTTCTAACAGCCAATAGGTGATGACTATGACTTGCTTATCTCAAGGGCACAATAAAAGCAACTCACAAAGTAAATCGGAATTACCAAAATCACAAAGCTTCAGCACATTCTTTGCCTCATTTACCTAAAATGATAAGCAAAAAATAACATGTTAGATGATCATGCATACTTATTGAAAAAGCAACCCAACCACAAAAGGAACACTAAATCATACCAGTATGTTATCTGGCTTTATATCACAATGAAGAACACCACAGTTCTTGAGATGCTTCAAGGCAATAAAAAGCTGTTTTGCATAAGCCCTCATAGCAAAAAGTTGCGTAGATTCATATGAAGAGATTCAAAAACTAGACAAAGATGATTCCTATATTTAAAACTAGAAATAAAATGAACATAACGGCTTTTATTCTCTGGATCCGCACCAGCCAGTTTCTTTAATATTCGAACCTTTGTCTGACCAGCTTTGTTCCTGTCATATATAATAATTCAAGTAATTATGCATTAAAACCAGAGCTTGACAACCCAAACACAAGGGGGAAAAAAAAAGAAAGAAAGTGGTGAACCACATAGCATATAGGCATACGATAAAATGATCACTCACATTGTTTCATTGTTATGTATTAGTTTTATAGCCACTTCTTCTGATTCACTCTTACCAGCCTCAAGATACTTTGTAGGGACCACTGTTGAGAAAACACCTTTCCCATGAGCAGTAGTGACTTCGGATCATCCGTGAACTCAATAGCCTATACAGGATATATGTGATCACAAGTGAAAACAAAAACAAAAGAACTAAAGGACGAAAAAAAGCGAAAACTGCTTATAATCACTTCTAATCTAATATCTAGGTTACAAGAATATTGTTTATAAATCCTAATTCCTAATAAACTGCTTCCCATTAGAAAAGGTATCAATTAGAAATGATCATAATTCATCACTAGTATTAAGCATGATCCAGAACAACCTTTTCCAAATCAATCAATACAGTAAAATAGTATCCTCTTTCACACCACAAAGGACCAAGAAACTTTGCTTAAGAATCAGGTCCATAGATTTGCATAACCAAGTTTAGATGCTTTTAATTAATCTTTTTCTCTCTCTTCGTCTTCTTTCTTTTTTGTGCTCAATTATCCCCATATTTCCAGCAAAAAATGTGGAGCAGAATACAACCTACTTTGCAGTAAGTTTAAGAGTAGATGTCTTCTACCATTCTAATCAAAAGACTTAAAAAAAAAAAAAGGGAAAAAAAATACAAAGATCTTTTGAGTCAGGACAAACCCCAAAGTTGGCCTGCCTTCAAAGCATTAACACAGGACATGAGTTGTTAAGTAAGCCATAACATGCAAACCTAAATCAATCTCAACTCTCTTGGGCAACAATCATGTAAGCAAAAGGAAGAGGTGACAACTTATGATAATATCCTTTTGCATCATCCCAGTTGTCATAAAGACCACTCCTAATAGCTTTCAGACCTGCTTTGCCTTGCAAAGAATAATCAAAATATTTAATCAAAGTTGCCTAGACGTACTGGATTAATATTGATTCTATCACTTTAGTTCTTCCCAATAGATGAATTCAGTAAGCAAAAGTCACAGAATGAAGTACTAGAACACATCAACGAAGTAACAGAAAACCGAAATACTTTACATGACAGAAGAAATTAGCAGAAGCATTTGTTTTATTTGTGTGTGTGCATGAACACGAAAACAGATGTACCAAAATAAACAGATGTGGGGTATGTTATAAAATATTAAAAATATATGTACGGACTAACTATACAGGATAAATTTTATAAGCATAATGTCACAAAGTACTAAATATGAGGATGAAAACGACTTTCAAGTCTACCAACTATAGTTCGGAAGGTGAATTCATTTCATTCTTCAAACTATAAATATATATATACCATTCCCAACACCTTCCCAATACCAGTTAACTGTTTTTTTCTTTTTTTTTTTCGAGATTACTAGTAAATTTATTTCAATCATATAAGACAGAATTAAGAAAAGAGAACAAAAGCTCAAATCATAAAATCACACATATACCAAAGTATCAAAATGATTTAGAATAATCAAAAATTAATGTGAGAGAGAGAGAGAGAGAGGACCACCAATTTATGCAATAACATAAGATGCTGCAACTGTAAAATTATCAATCACAAATCAGGAACAAGAGAAAAAGTAATCGGTAAGACATATATAACCATCAAACTCACCATCTTACAAACTCCACTGGGTGTCTCTCCGGAAATATTATCATGGAATATGTGTTTAGATGTTTCACTCTACAATAATTGATCATGAAATATAACATTAGTAACAACATATGTGATCCAGTACGAGAAATTTATAGCATGTGAAAGAGAAAACCGACTTGCTTACAAAATACATACACAATCCAAGATAATGGACACACCTTTGAAGTACCATCTCCAAGCCCACCAGGCGCAGAAGTCTGGTCAGAAGCAGCAACTCCATTTTGTGGAGGCGACTTCTTCACTAAAAATAATTGGTTAGTAGCAAAAATACCTACATCATCACTTCTACTAGTAGATTTATTATTTAGATTATCATCAGCATCCAATGACTGATCATGATGCTCCTTCAGGCTTTTTATATCTCCTTTTTTCAGATCATCAGATTGAGACTCATTTTGCTGCTGTATCTGCTGATTCTTGTACTTTTCGAGAATGGCTTGTCAGGTATAGGCCCGGAGAATAGATTGTTCTATATGTTTCTACATAAAAATGAGGAGACTTGTTAATTGGCGAAGGCACTGTGCTATTACTATTATGCAACTAAAACAGAACCTTACAATACTGATATTGTTAAACAGAAATAAACATAAAGTGGCAAAGGAGTTAAGATGCATACAGATCATTTAGTTGAATATTATGTAAAACATTGAGAAATCCAGACAGTTTATTGTTTTTCGGGTGCTTGCAGTCCAGAAAGTAAACATAGGTCATGGATAAATCAGCAGTGTATTCTTTTATCACAAGGTTATTACTCACAATGTTTTGAGAGCTGTCAAATTTGCCATTGAGTGAGGCAGTTTGTTAGCTGACATATCCCTGCACTACAATATATATGGTCACAACTCAAACTTAGATATGAATACAATCGAAAAGTATGTAATTCAATGGAAAAACGCCTACAAATTAGTCTATCCTATAAGCTTTTAAAAGGCATCAGGTATTCCTCCACTCAATTGGTTATTCTTCAATTGCCTGGTACAAATAAAGGAACACAGAGAAACATGTTACAAAAAAATGATAACAATTTATCGATCTGGCACCAAGATAACCAAATTTGATTCAGGCTTACAAGTCCAACAATTGTGTAAGTGAGGACGATGTCTCAAAAATAAAAAAATAACTACTGCCAGAAATTCAGAAAGCAAAGGTGAGATCCAATTTTCAGTTTAATAAATTCTGTTGCATATTTGATCTTTTTGTACCACGCATTTGGAACATTATTCAAGACAAGTGCCCCAAATTCTTTTCAAGTTGAAAGCAAAATAACATCCAAAATACACAAACCAATAACCATAATGAAATTAACATGATAAAAATGAGAATAAGAACTTACATCATCCTTACCAAAAGAATGACTATGCTAATGATCCGTCACATCACTCAAACTAGGAAGTTTATATTTTGTAGATTCAAGTATGAGCTTGGTGAGTCTCTGGATTCTGCTCATAAGAGCAGCTTTAGCTTCTTTGTCCTCCTCCAACCTTGACTGCATTTTCACTTAACCTTCTTCCAACTGTAACAAATTGATGAATTATTAATAATAATCAACAAACAAGTAGAACATCAATTAAAAATGGTGGGAAAAAAATCCGTGAACCTTTTGCCTTAAGGTTATAATCTCCTCATGACTGACACCAAGAAGCATCCCCTTTCTTTAACTGGTCAAGTTCCAGATTATTTGATAGTCAAGATTTCTCTTTAATACTTCTTAATTAATGATTTATCATCAATAATCTAAAAAAAAGAGTAAGTTGAAAAGAAAGTATAAGACTGAGTTTCTTGTCGCAAATCCACTTCAACCCCATAAATACCCAACTTCACCACCCAAGTTTCTTAAGTAAAAATCAATGATTAGTATTGAGAAAAATTTTCTTCTTAAAAAAAATGGAGACGATTCACACAAACATCACTTGAGTTGGGTTTAGAGCGGGAACAGAGTTTAGGTTTCCTATGCCACCTCAGTTATAATACAATATTATCCTTGATAATATATAATATTTTCATAACTTAGTATACATATCAGCATTAGTGCTTCTTTCATTTTCTGCAGCTACCAGCCTCCAATCATTCACAATATCTCCTCTCTATCTCCTTCAAGTAACTCCTACAAGGCATTTTAGCATTTTATGGCCTTGGTTCAAATTACAATGGGGCCCGTATATCATTTCTTCAGATATGCGTTATTTGGTCTTAGATGACAATAGGTCAACTAGCAGTGATGATGGAGATATTTAGACAATAAAGATGGGAGGGAGAGAAAACACTTAGATAAGATTTATTTATTTCTTCCTCCCTGCCTTTGTGGGGTGGCAAGGGAATGCATAGCAGGGAGGAAATTGGCAGTAGCAGCCACTACAATGTAGGGCACAGGCTACATTTTTGGTGAGTTGGAATGGGAAAGTGTGAAAAGGATTCGCTCCTAATACCATCTCTACTAACAGGTCATCTGAAAATTACCACTTATAAACCTTGTACAGAAATTTTAGATACCTTATTCCATAAGGAATAGATTTCCACTCGCTTTGCCCTGCGTGCAAACTTCAGTGTACTATGAGTTTCTTCCATCTTATTAAATGCCTGTACATATATGCTGTAAAAGATTAAACAAACAAAAAAACATCATTTTTGTGATCAAAGAAGAAACCGTTAGATATTGACATTGCATAAGGTTATTATTTAAAAAGCAATTTATAGTAAAGAATAAAAGTTTGACTATACAATTCAATATGTACACAGCAACAAAACACTAAAAAAATTAAGACGCAACTTAGTTTAGATGAGGGTACAAGTTACTAGCCCATTAACTTGTATGCACAAATAAAAAGCTCCTATCTCTTGATGATAGCTCCATAGACTCTCCAGTTTTACTAGCAATTTTCTCAGTCAAGGCCTCTTCGGATAGTACTGATTGAGGCTTCCCAAATGCTGCAATAGTCATTTTGATCATCACAACATATATTCATCTTGACCTTCAAAACATTAAAAAATGTAAGAAGAGGGTACTTACAGTTAAGATACTTGAGAGCTAATGCAAAAAGGAAAACATATCCAATTGTTGCTTGCACTCCAATCCAATACCAATACGCTTGTGGGCCCGTGAGACTTTAGCAACAGAACTCCTGATGATTCCGTAGAATTAGGAGAAACCTGGAAAAATTTCCTAGATATATTAACTAGCTATAACGCATCAATTTATGAGATACTTCACTCATATTCTAGTTTTCTTTCTTCTCAAACTATCAAACAAAAAGATATACTTACATAACTCCAACTCTTGCCTAGAAATTCATTCACAGCTACAGCATTCTGTCCATACATCATTGGCGAAAACCATTAAAACCCCACAACCACCATTTCTTCACATCATTTGGTTCAAATTTATGTAAACTTGTAACATTAGAGTGCTATTCACATCTATCTCCACGGAAAAATAAATCATGAAAATCTTCATATATAGTGTGGATAATAGTACCAATACTCACCTCGACATAAGATAAATCCTCGCAAAAACAGGACTGTTAGTAAAGCAAATGAACCAAATGTGTTTGCAACAATTATATTTCTTCCTAGAGCTCCTATAAATCGGAATAATGCTGATGCCATCTGGTTTACAAACAGAAGCAAAAAGTGCTGCTTGAAAAACCTGTTCATTCATGAAATAATCTTTTTCAGAAACCTGAAGCCAAAAAACTAATTGAAACTAGAATTCTGAATATGTTTTCCGTCTTCCTTTTAACTAACCTTTCAATGTTTGGATCATAACCTATAACATAATAAGTCATGAACACCCACACACCGACTTCAAGGAAGATGATTGGGATCTTGAGAATCCATATAGGTGGAGAGTATGCCCAAGCAGGATAGAATAGAAGATCTCCCTGCTTGTAGAAGATAGGAAGTTTCATGATACCAATTGAAAGCTCTGAGAATCCATTAAACATAATCATGATCATTGTAAAGAACAATGCTACCAGATAAATTCACCATCTGTCACTGTGTTCCTGTGCATCTCTGTTCTTAAAAACAATATCATTGTCATGCAGGCTGCCACGAAAAGCTGAGAAATCCAAAACCAACAAACAATTAAGTACTTGTTACAATTCTCCAAAGTTTGAACCTCTTTCTGCTTAGGAAAAAAAAGAAAAAAAAAAACCCTAAATGTACTCACCTAGACCATTTTGAAAATGTAGACAAATGAATTCCTCTTCATAAGAAGATACTCTCTCCAGAAGCAAGCTTTCAAGAGCTCCTTCTTGCTGGCTCCATACGTTTTAGTTGTCAAAGCCACAGGGTGGCTCTTGGACTTGTCAAATGGATTAGCAAGCTCATCTCCTAGCTTTCTACCAATGTGAAATGATTGAAATGCCTCAGCGAATTCCTTGACAGTGAGAAACATGTAAGGCTCATATTTTTTTGCCCAATACAGCTCTTGATCTTTCCTTGATGTCACCCACTACATGTAAAATCCTTACATGTTAGTAGTATATACATAAAATTTTTGAAGATTCATGAACTATGCATGCATAAAATATTACTTCTTGTAAGAAGTCTGCAACTCCTTTCCTTTCAGGGAACTTGAATCTCATATATTCAAAGAACTCTAGCACGTTACCTTGGCGAACAATTTGCCTATCTGACAGCAGAATGATGTCGTCAAACATTTCATAGGTTTCTGGTGCAGGTTGGAGAAGAGATATAACAGCAGTTCCATTGAGGATGTGTATGGATTGTCTCAGTGAGTTCACTATCTGATATGTTATTGAACTGTCCAAACCAATTGATATCTCATCCATGCTCTTGCTGGTCCAACCAGCACTTCCCCTGACACCATATTTGTCCAAAAATTTTAGTAAAAACCAATTAAACTACTTATGTTGAAAAAACATGAAAGTTTAGTAAAACTTCTTGTGCTATTACAGTCATTTTCAATGATGATTTCTGACCAGTCGTGATGCACTTCTTCTGTCCACCAGATATTCCTCGTATCATTTCATCACCTACAAGTGTATTAGCAGATACTTCAAGTCCTAAATTCTGTAAAATTGTTAACAAAAGCATGTGATTATTTCAATTGTCTATGTATATTGCTTGTAGGATATTTAATTAGATGGAATGTGAAATGGCACCTTCTTAATATGATCTATAACAAGGGCTGTGGCTTGCCCCTACAGAAGTTTGACAATGTCCACATAGCATTTTTCAACATAGAAAGTTTCGTATGTTCATTGAATTGTGCCAACAAAGGCATCAAAGCTCCTTGCTAAGGACAACGTCATGACATTTAGATGAGTCACCAGCAACATTTCCCAATGCCCAAACAACCTACAGATTAAATAAAAAATAGTGTTAATTACCGCTTTAGAATGTTCCTTGGTGGAAGACAAAAAGGTAACAAGAAAAACGCAATAAAAAAGCATAGACAAGTTGCACGACATATACCAACTCGCGGACATTATCAGTTGAACTTAAAAGTTTTAGCAAATATCGGAACAGCACCATGATCAATTACAACCCTGGTGTTTTCTGAGGTTCCCGAAGCAATATTTGTAAGAGCCCAAGCAGCCTCAAACTGAGCCACATACAAAAAACAACAGTCAAAGAAAACTCAAGAAAACAACAAACAGCAAAACATCACAATAACAAACAAATAACACAAGGAGCTAACTCAAACCTGAAACTATGGAAAGTCATCCTTAGCAAGAAACTCAATAAAGCAAGGACCAACACCAGATTGGATAACTTCATTGATAGGCCGACTGCATTCTATAGGCAAAACATTATATAAAAATAAATAAAACATCACAAAACAGATATAAATAATAACTGGAAGAAAAAACGTTGTAGAAGATGAAAAACGAACCTATTGACAATAGCTTCCAGAAATGAGTATTTTTTCTACACCCATTATTACAATATCAAATTAAAAAACAAACACAAGGGATCCAACAAAGAAAATAAAAAAAGTGGGTATAGCAGACCTAGATCTGAAGAATGAAATGAGCTCCAGAGATGACAAAGAGAGTCACCATGGCTGTAGCAAACATCTAAGCTCCAATGTATCCTCAAGAAGATCATCATGCTCACAATCTTGTGTTTTGACTAAAAATAAGTCACTAATGATCCTTACACAATTCTCAGTCTTCTCCAACTTATCACCCAGCATTCAAGTTTCGAAAACATCATCCATGCACATTGTGGACTTATTTCGCCTCGACTCTAATTCTCACAAGGTTTCACTCATTTCATTCTCTCAAAACCTAGGCTCAGCACTCTTACAACACATGCGAGGTGGAAATTATATACAAGAAAATCACAAATACGTTACAACGCATGTGAATAAATAATGAAAGACCGCTAATATGCATTCAAAGGACCTCAAGGAAGGAATCGGATATCAATAACATATCACACATTGTTTACTCCAACAAAATAGTTCAACTTCTCAAGAGATCAACTAGGTCTTTTCCTTAGGTTATAACGGGGCCAATAGGTGAATGGTTAAATGAAAGAAAGGATAAAATAGTTATCAAATGAACTTAGGATCACAATATGAGTTCTAAGAAATTAATTATTTACGCACTGAATTTCTATTAACTATTCCGCCCTTCTAATCTTCCTCTTCTTTCTTCTTTTTCAACTATTTTTTTTTCTTTTTTCTTTTTCCTTTCACTTTCTACTTTTGCACTTTCTTTTTCTTTTCATTTTCTTCTCTTCTTCGTTTCAATTTTCTTTTTTCCATTCATTCTTATGCTTACATTTTTAAGAATTTTTTCTTTGATAATGATTTATAAGCATGCACAACACTCTTTTTTCTTTTTCTTTTGTTTTGTTTTGTTTTTTTTTTTCATTCACCATGACTTCACTTCATCAAATATATCTTTTTTTTCAATCTCCACCTTCTTTTGCCTAAATCTTAGTCTCACATGCAAATCCAAGTTCTAAAGGATAAGGCTTAATTATTTCAAGCTTGGACATGGATTTATATAAGTTAAGAACAAAAACATTGAGGCTAATTATATGTTTGGCTTCAAATTAGCTATTGACGCACACACAGTAAAGGTAAGGAAAGTGTTTGGCCTTTTATTGGTTTAAGCACACAAAGCCTGATATCACTTCTCAAAAGTAGTTGAACTTTTCATTTAAAGCAAACGGTTTATTTAATGTAAGACATGCTATTTCCTTCCAATACAAAACCTATAAAGGTCAATCTAATCAATTCAAAAATTTATAAAGAGTGTTTAGGAATTGAAAGAAAACATCCCTCAACAATAAAAATGTTAATAGCTCAAATTACTCACATAGGAAGTCTCCACTAATAGTCCACAACTATGCATACTTAATGTCTCTCTACTCTCCTGACTAGGATTCAAGCCTTTGAAAACCTCCAACCATGTTTAGACTTTCATGGCTACTTTCTAGTCAAGACAACCGATTATAATACGCTTAGATTCCTCTATTGGACACACTAAAACAACCTAGTAATGAATTCGAAACAAAACAAAAATACTGTCAGATTTCAGCCTGAACTATACTCAAAGAAAAATTCATTACTCTTGAAATACTCATCGGAAAAATTTGAAACTTAACATTTAAATATTAGACATCTAGACCTTCAACTTTTATTTACAAAATTTTCTTTAAATCGAACTGCAACAACTACTTCAGAGCTACTCAAATTTCATCAAAAATCACTCTAATAAAATTTCAACTTGATGTTTCCAAATTGTAACGACTCTAACTTACCCAATTTAACTCTGAATCTTGTTGTCTACCTATCGAACAATTCGTCTTGAAGGACACTAATCCTAGCTGCAATTCGTTTTAAAAAATCAAGTTGCAAAAAGGTCATAAATTAACCAAAACAGTAGCTAATCTCTACTGTCAGGTTCTTCTCACAAAAATTTTGTTGAAATTTTAGATTTTTTTGTTTATTTGATAGAATATATATATATCTATGTACACACACATATCCTACCCTCAAACCTAATCTAAACATTATCCTCAATGTTTGAAACTAAATTAGAGACAATATCTAATCAGCTAAACAACTACAACAACAATCAACAAATATATGAAAATAATTAAGCAAAATAAAGCATTAACAAATTAAACAAAAATAGATAATATGGTCCAACACTTAAAACCATAGAATGAGAAGTTCATATCATGATCTAATAAACAGCAAAAAGAAAATATCATGAGTAAACCTTTTTAGTCAAAGCACTTGGCTGCTTGGAACATAACTGCTGTCTCCTTAAATTATTACTTCGAGATGTCTTGCAGTAAAATCTTTATCCATTGTAAGCAACAGGGCACGCAATTCTACCAGAGTATGATGGTAAAGAAGACGAACTTTTTTAGGCTAGCATTCATAAAGGTGTTCCTAGTGCTGCATGGAAGTCATGAATTATTAATTATTGCAAAGGAACCACTTCGGCAGCATATAAAAATTCTGAAGTGCAGACAAGTTAAACCAAGTTCAGAACAACTTCCAATCATATTCTTATTTATTATTAAAAACAAAAATATATAAATATATGAATGAGGTATGCATAAGTGAACAGGTAGTCCACAACAAAGCTTAATGTACAATTATAGACAATTGAAGACTCAAAATGCTAAAAAAGTACTTAAAACAATGATTACAACAATTGTTTACACCTAAAGAAAATAGAACGAACACCAACATGAGAAACAAGTTGTTGACAAACAAAAACACTCAAGAACGAAAAAAATTAAACAAATCAAGACTGGTTAACCTGAAAGGATGATTAAAGACTTTTCCTCTTTAGGAACTCAATACACCTATAATAAGTTGGTTTTTGCATATTTAAAATTTCAAATTAATTAGTTTTGTGAAACTGCCAATTATCTGAACCAGATATTAAAAAAGTGTGAATATGTCAGAATAATTTTTTTCGATGTAAAACAACCAAGAATCTATAGTAAAGCAGATGAACTCAAAAGTTCACTTACCTCCAAGCATACAAAAGCAGATGGCCTACACCGGCAAATAACAGCACTAAGGTACAGATACTGCTGGCATATGACACACGTTGGATCCTACAGAAATCATCAAAGGATACCCATCACGATCAAACATAAATACATTACGGTCACACCTCATAAAATGCATCTATATTTACCTCTTTAGTACCCACATACTCTTAACAGTTTCAAAGGCACATGGGTCTTGATCTAATGATGCCTTTTTTTCAGAGTCACTCTCACCGCGTTCTTTCTTCAGCATATTTCTAAGCAATTCTTTCTTCAGATAAGGTGATGCTCTGCCATAACAATCACCCTGCAAGAAACAAAACAACTGTCAAACAGATACTCACAAACGATTCAATGGAGTAAACAAGATTTAACTTAACAAGCAGAAAACATCACTTGATCTTCATCTACTTGCAACTATGATCATTACTATGATAAAAGGTGGAACAGAGCAAAGTATATGTTGTACTGATTAGGTTGAAGCATACCATGAGTACGGAAGGAAAACCTTCTTGTTATCGAGAGCGGAAGAAGAGGTGATAGAGGAGGAGAGTTGCTGCTGAGCAAGGATGCCCTTGCGTCGCTCTCTTCTCGTTTGTTCGCGAGGCTTAGAGGTTGTTGAAGCTTGGAAGTGAGAGATGGCATTTGGGTTTAAACAAACCCACCACATAAAACACAACACCCAGAAAAACCCACCACACAAACCATCAAACCTTCACAATCGAACAACAAACCAAACCTAAGGGAGACCTTCAAGAACCAGAAGAAGATAAGAAGGCAGACGGCGAAGAAGAAACCAGAAAAAGGAGAGAGAGAGAGAGAGAGAGAGAGAGGTGAGACGGTGATGAGAGAGAGAACGGAAGAGAGGGAGGGGGGGGGGGGGGGGGGGGGGAGGGGTGGGGGGGGGGGGGGGTGGGGGGGGGGGGGGGGGGGGGGGGGGGGGGGGGGGGGGTGTGATCATAAAGGACACGCGGTGTTGCAAAAATAGCCTTGGATCCACTGATTTTTTTTTTTTTGTTTTTTTTTAAATAAAATTCTGTTGATTTTTGAATTTGAAAAATAATGAGTAACAGCTTAAGAGGGAAAAAAAGAAATTTTTTAAAAAAAAAAAAAAAGGAGAATCAATTTATGGCAACGAATTGGTGTTAATTTGAATCAAACATTTTTAAATTTTTCTTTAGGGTTTCTATTTAAGTTGTTAATTCATTGTTAAAATATTTATATCAACTCTAGCACAAAAAAATTAAAAAAAAAAAAAAAAAGAAGTTGTATATCTTTAATTTTTCTAAAAGTTTAGAAATTTAATTTTCATCAAATATTTATTATAACTTTTGTGGTCAGTTTTCTTCCTTTATTAAAATAGTAATTGTCTTTCATTCATAGAATTTAATATCTGAATGATATAAATAGTATACCAATGAATATCTGACCCATAAATACAAAGATCATCATTAAATATAAATAGTTGTGCACCTCTCTAAATACTAGAGCTCATGTAAACTCTCAAAAATTCATTTTATCTAAATAGTATTTGATTTAGTGTGCAATAAATTCAATTCAGATTCAATTTACTGATTTGATTTTTATGAATTCTAAGAAATTATTTGTTTTGTTGTCTAAAGCCTACACAGTGTCGCTGAAAACTGAAGACTAAATAATGACTGAAATCTGAAATCTGAATAACATGTTTAATTTTTTTAAAAAAATTAACATTATTTTAAAACTAGTAATTTGACATTTATATTTCTTTACTATGAGTTAATATGTAACTTGTAACACCCTCCCCTCGATCCTCGGCGTACCGGACACCGCTAACCGAGACGGAGGACGTTACGCTATTTTCCGTACTTATTTACGAAAATACATTTACTAATTTAATATAATTTATTGAAAATCCGGCAGAATTCCCTCTGTTTAATTAAGAAAACCAAAATATTCAAAACATGGATAATCAAAGAAACACTTCAATATATTTTCCACTTTCTCAACTTCTATACTCGGACATCCCGTCCGTCTCAAAATCACTTCAACACACAATCTCAATCCAAAGTAAACATTTTATAATTATATTTTCAAAATAAAGTAAACACAATTACTTTAAAACATTACATCAACTAGTTTTCCTATCTTTTTGAGAAAACATTTAAAAACATAATTCAAAATTTATATACATTAGAATTTACAAGGTTTTACACACATATGCATTTAAATAGACAAAATGTAAGTGCATAAACTTTCTTTTAACAAAATATGCACATGTCAAGTATAACTACCAAAATGATTGGAATTTGATGCTGTGACTCTAGAAGCGTACTATGATGATCTTTTTGTCGAACCCTCGCTCTTAGATCACATCAACTACCTGCGCGTGGAAAATCCAACGCGCTAAGCTAACATAGCTTAGTTGGTATACATATAAAATAATATCAATCACAAAATCCCACTAACATAACATATCGAAATCACAGGATTTTATAAACACAGCACGTACATATTATCTTTTCATAAAAACAAATAACGTTCCATATAATATATATTCAAACAACCAATCAAAACTTTATAAAATGTATTTCCAAAACATATATTCCACTCAAATTCATAATCGAGTATTATTATATCATAAGAGCCTTTCGTAAATGCTATCACGATACCATGGATCGGTACGGATTTCACATCAATCTCCGGCATCGGACACTCGGTGCCTACCCGCCGGAGCTCAATTTCACAATCGTTTCAATTTCTGGACCGGACACTCGGTGCTCTCAAAGTCCGTTAATCATATTATGTATAAATAGAACGGCACAGTACTGCTAATAATATCCTATTGGCATGCCAAACACCAATCCTCACCTACCAATGTACAGGTTTACTCAGACTCTCTATAATTTTATTAATAACGAATATTATGAATTTCAATTAAACTTTATTACACAATTTCATTCGTTTCTCATTTTCTCTTGATTTCAAAAGATGGTTTTCGAATTTTTCTCTTCGAACCCATCATTAATCACACAACTCATCGCAATATAATATAAATAGCATGTGAATACAAACGAAACGATAAAAAAAATGCCCCTTGTTTTCTTTATGTCTTCAATTTCGACTAAGGAGTATATCTCTCGAAAATTGATTTCGTTTTCAAAAGTTATGTCACAAATCACTTTAATATCATTTGTTAAACACGTATATAAGTTTAAAAAGACGAAAATACCTCTAACCCTTAATTAATTCAAATTCGGATTTAAAGGGGATTTTACTCGAAAACTTTATTTTACTTGGTTTTAACCCATAAAATCCCTTCCATTATTATCCTACCCATACATACATATCATAAATAACAATTAATCACATAAAAATCATATTATCGCAAAGTTACGAAACAAAATAATAAATTTTCGCCACTAAAAAAAATTAAATTTCGAAACTAAGTGTATACCAACCTTTTAGAGCTTATAATCAAGCTTCTAGCTCTCCAAATAGAAGCTTAAAGCTTCTCCTTGCCCTTACTAGATTCCCCACGCCCTAATTTATCACCTAAAATTTAAAATTTATATTTTTAAAACCATAAAAACCAAAAGAACTAAATTAAATGTAAAACCCACTAATTATTCATGCCTATTGATACATTTACATGCATAAAAATCGATTTGAACCCCAAAAATTTGATCAAAACAGCACATACCTCCATTAAACACCATAGATCCGAAAATCTATCTTGAATTTTAGGGGGAGTTTTGCAAGAAATGGAATTATACATATACAGGAGGGCTTAAATGAAAGAAACCCTAAGAAATTTTGGCTTGGAAAATGAAAAAAAAATGGGAAGAAGTTGTAGCAGCTGTGCGTCGGCGACGGCAAGAAGAAGAAGCTGAAATAGTTCCAGATTTTCTGCCTTTTTATAGTAATATACTTTCCGAAATTACACTTTGACCCCTAAACTTTTTAAAATTTCACTTTGACCCAAAAAACTGACACACGCCCCTCTCCTATTGAACAATACTAACAACTCACCAATAATAATTTCCAACATCAAATCTTTCCCCATAAAATCCTAATTAAATCATTTTCCTAAAAATTACTTCCAAAATAAATTTTCTAACAATTAACTATATTAATTAACTATTTATATTAATTATAAATAAACTAAATTTTTTAATCCCACTTAATGCAATTATATTTTCGAATAAATAATATTATTTATACGGAAGCAATTATCGGGATGTTACATAACTTTATTTAATATAATACAAATAATTATAATAAATTAGTTAACAAATATTAAAACAATTTTATGTATATGTTAATAATATTTTTATTCATAATTAAAATATGATTAATTATTATAGTAAAATATTTTTAAAATTATATAAACATAAATAAATTATTATATTAAAATAAATTAAATTTATATATTTAAATAAAAATAAACAAAATTTTCTTAAGTTAAATCACTGTTCTAATAAAAGTTGAAATTATAAAGTAATATATATTTTAGTCATTATAATATTTTATTAATTACATTTAAAAGGAATCTATACAATGTAAAATTAGGACAAATTTCAAAATATGCTATTTTTGGAAAGATAAATTTAGAATAATATGTTTAAAAAATTATTAAATAATTTGACATTCAAATAAAAGTATGAGAATGTTCCCACCTTTTGTTCTAACTACCTTACAATAGGCCATCTTCCTTCTTCTTGTCAATGTATGCATGGTCCGATTTCTAATAATGATAAAGACAAGGAAGGTAACAAAGAAAAGAATAAGTCCCCAGAGCGAGTGAGATCTAGGGTGAGGCATGAACCAAAGCCCCTTTTGCTGGTCCTGTAGAAATTGAGGCAAATAAGCCTATGGGTAACTCAACAAATTTACTCTCGATTCAAGTTTATCAAAATGGTGATGTTATAGTACATACGTCATGAGATTCAATAGACAATTTGAATAATGTATCATTGGGACAATGTTTTGTTATGGAAAATAATAACTTTGTGGTGCTTGACTTTGTTGGAAATCTGGTTAACGTTGGATAGCTTAATGTATATGGTAACTCTATAATTGATGTTTTGAATAGTGGTCAAGTTAATGGGGACAATAAGGCCACTAAAACTAGTTTTGATTAGGAAAATGATTCGAATGAGATTCGCTACTTGATTCCTAAAGATGTGGTAGTTCATAACCAAACCAATGGACCTCCTTCTTAAGTAGATAAGATAGAGGAAGAAATTAGTTTTAGAGGGATGACAGTTTCAAGAGTCCAACTTCATAGGAATTGGACTTCATCCTAAGATGTTTGCTTTGGTACTATATTTGATTTAGCATTATTGATACTAAATTGAGTTGTAACTCCTTTTTATCTCACATTAAAGATGTCAAATTAAACTCTAGAGCTAGCATGTGCATAGTTTTTAAATAAACTTTATACACAATTGCAAGATAGTTGCTTTTAGGGGGCATTTTAAAGCCGCTTATTTTGTGAGATCTAAGACCAGTACATCCCTTGCATTTTCATCATTCAAATTAAAAGAGAGGTTAAGGGCACAGTCAAAATAAACTATTCTATCATTGAAGGCATTTTGTATACATCCGAATGGAGAATCTTTAAAACAATCATGTCTCTTGTCTTGGACACATATAAGCATAGAGATATTTAATCCTTCTTTGTGATGGATTTTATTGCCACTTGTACAAAACCAATATGACTATATTGTTAGGGTTATGTGCCCTAAGAGCTTGTAATTTGTAAATGTTTAAATTAAATAATAAATAAAATATATTTATTTTTATATGCATTTATGAAATGTTTGTTTCATACAAATATCATATAACATTCGTGATTACTTATGTAATCTCATACTAAGTATATAAGTGTTATATATAAAAGGATTTAGCTTGAGATCAGTAATCTAAAGAGTCCGTAGAAAGCAAACAAAGTTGGGTACTTTGCTTGTGGTAAATCTACAGCTGCGGTCCATTTTGTATTTGATGCGATGATCTTATTCGGGATCGTTCATGTGGTGACATGAAAATGGAGGC
Organism: Litchi chinensis; assembly: GCA_019925255.1. Classification (NCBI taxonomy): domain Eukaryota; kingdom Viridiplantae; phylum Streptophyta; class Magnoliopsida; order Sapindales; family Sapindaceae; genus Litchi; species Litchi chinensis. The sequence continues at coordinate 32,928,472 of CM034464.1, read as the reverse complement.
ACCTTATATAATAGGATTATATAAGACTGGACCACGATAAAATGAATTTCTTATTAATATCCGTTAAAATAAAGAAATTCATATTTATCAATTAGATGATCATATATGGATTGATCTTAATCCTGAGTGTTTTATGGACTCCTATTTATTGAGTTATATCTTTTAATTTACATGGGTGAGACTATTATAAATATATGGTCAATAAGCTTCGCACTTTGGAAATGTGATTTAATAAACAGTTGTGAACATTTTACACAATAATGGAATCCACTCTTTCTTGTGAGAAGTAGATGAGTAGTTCCCTTAAAGTATTGATTTGGGTCTTGAATAATAAGAACGTTCGACTTTCTGTTTATGATTAAACGGAAAGATAAATTCATAAGTTGTTATGAATATATTGTTCATGAGAGAATCAATGGTACTTATTGGAATAAGATATAATTAAAGAGGTATAACGGACTTTAATGACTTAGCTCTAATTATGAACTACTTGTGGAGGATCGAACCATATGAAATGATTAAATCGATGGACACTGAAAATTCAGATTGTGTAAAACATCTACAATCTTGAGAGTGCAACTTTAAGTTTTTAGTGGAGTAACTCTAAGGTTAATAATAGTGAATTATTTAATTAAAAAGTTTAATTAATAATTTCGATATTATTGGAGCTCAAATTGTAAGTCCATTTGGTTTCGTTGCTAGCTCACAACCACATAAAGAAATAAATGAAAGAATATAATTGGATTGTCCAATTATTAATGTCACATAGACATATTCACGAATTATTTAAATATATGTAATTATTTAATTAAATGTTAATTATTTATTATCTATAGAGATTATGGGTTCAATTTTAAATGATGTCATTAAATTATTTATGATTTAGAATCATTTAATTTAATGAAAAATCTTTTAATGAATGGAAATAGTAATTTAATTTAATTGGAATTAGATTCCATATTAAATTGAATTAAAGAAGTTTTAATAGGAATTAGATTCCATATTAAATTAAAAGTAAAAAGTTCTAGACCAATAAGGAATTTGATTCCATATTAGATATGAACTATGTTTTCTAATTTAAATAGGAAATTGTATTCTTGTTAAATTGGAAAATTCTAACTTACCATTATAAAAAGATGTTTTATGTGAAGGAAAAAAACAATAATTGTTTTTATAAAAATAAGAATTTGCAGAACATTGAGTTTTAAAAATTTTTAGAAAACTCAAGAACCCTAGATCCATAAAACAATGAAATAAAATAATAAAACTAAATTAAAGATCAAATCTTGTACCTTTTGTATTGATCTCTGTGGATTGCTCACTACCTTGCCTTCCTTGATATGTCTCTACACCAAGAAACAAGTGAGTGGGCACAATTATATAGAATTGTGCTCACTTTCTATTGAATTCTTTTCTCAAAAGAACAAATAATAATATAAAGGTGGAATAGGTTTTTTGTTTTAAAGAACGTAAAACAAAACCTAAATACAACTTCTATTAGGAAAAGAAGACTATTTCTTTTCTATTTATAAGCAACCAATTAGGGTTTAATTAATCAAAATTAATATTTAACCCCAAGTTTATTAAAATTAATCTTTTGCCCATATAACATAATTAATTCAAAATTAATTCATGTTATATTTTGTAATCATACTTGTGACCTATAATTAATTTATACCCGGTCACTATTAAAAATCTAATTCAAGACCTCTTATAAAATTAATTAAATAATTATTAATTCATAATTAATAATTAACTAATTAATAATTTGAATAATCAATATTATTCAAATACCAAGTGAACACATATTTTGCTATTTATGTAACAAATATAATTGGACGATCCAATTACAATATTCTATATACACGTTTCTTATAGTGAAATGAGCTATCAAGGGAACCCGATGGACCTACAATTTTGAGCTTCAATAATATCGGAATTATTAATTAAACTCTTTAATTAAATAATTCACTATTATTAATCTTAGAGTTACTCCACTAAAAACCTAAAATTGCACTCTCAAAACTGTAGATGTTTTATATAATCTGAAACTTTCAATGTCCATTGATATAATCACTACATATGATTTGACCCTTCACAAATAGTTCATAATTAGAACTAGGTCAGAATGTCCGTTATACCCCTATAATTATATCTTAATCCTTAAATACCATTGATTCTCTAATGAACAATATATTCATAACAACTTATAAATTTATCTTTCTGTTTCTATATGAAACGAAAGTTGAGCGCTCTTATTGTTCAAGACCTGAATCAACCCTTAAGAGAACTATTTCTCTACTTCCCGCAAGAATGAGTGAATTCCATTATTGTATAGAATGTTCCCAGTTACTTATTAAATCATATCTCTAAAGTACGAAGTTATTGATTGAGCATCTCTATCGATTTCACCCATGTAAATCAAAGGACATAACTCAACAAGCAGGAGTCCATAATACACTCAAGATTAAAATCAATTCATATATGATCATCTAGTCGATAAATATAAATCTCTAAGTTTAACGGATATTAATTAGAGACTTATGTTTATCGTGGTCCAGTCCTATATAATCTTTATTATATAAGGTGTCTCCATTTCTATATCACTATATGAATAGTCTCGGATTAAACTATTGTACTGAATACGAAATGGACCGCAACCGTAGATTTACCACAAACAAAGTATCCAATTTCGTTTGCTTTCTACGGACTCTTTAGATTACTTCTTTTAAACTAAATCCGCTTGTATATAACACTTATATACTTAGTTTGAAAATACATCAGTAATCAAGGATGTTTCTCATAATATACACAATTTTTGCAAAATATATAAATTGAATAAAATAAATACTTTATTATTATTTATTAAAACCGTTTACATAATTACAAGCTCTTAGGGCACAAAATTCAACATTATGTTGGTAACTAAAGAGTGAATTTTCGGCTATTTGAATCAAAAACTTCAATCAAATAAAAACACCAAATTACCCAATCTCACATAATAATCTTTTATAAAAGATTTCGTGATTTGATTTTTCAAGATTATGCCCACACACAGTTTCTTTTGTGAAGAGTCATAGCAATGAAGATCGAGTGGTGAAGAATTTGCGAATCAAAAGGGATCAATTCAATATTCATGCAAGGTAAGATTCGATCTTATTAATTTAATTATTGAATTGTTATTACTAGCATCGATTGAGTATGTTTTTGTTATGAAAAAATTTTTAAAATCCACGTTTCTGCATTAAATCCAAAATCAATTTTTCCCTTCATATATTTTGACTATATTTATAAGATTTTTTATAGTCATTGAAGAGTTGAGATAGCAACAAATATATTTAGGTCATTTTCTTGTACGAGAACCATTTGCTTTGCCATCTATATTATATAATCGGTAGAGAGCTTAAAGTGACCCTTCTTATATATCTTGGAAGAGTCAACTTTAAGTATATCCTAATTTTATAAATGTTGCTCTATATTAGAGGTAGCAACTAACTCTTTATTATATGTATTTTTAAATTTGTCAATTTTTTTACTTATTTTATAATTATATTTAATTATAACTTTTTTTCAAATTTAAAACAAATCGCATATTTGGTAATATATATAGGATGTGCTTACATATTGAATCTTTTAAGAATTTTAATGGGGCCGAATATAGTTTTTAGGGTGTAAATATCGCTAATAACCCAATAAATAATAGTTCAGGTTTGGGTTCATTTATTAAACCATACTAAAACCAGCTATGACACATTAATTTTAATAATATTATTATTATTTTTAATTCAAATTGTACCACAAAGAAAAAGTGGGGGATTCCTTTTTAACCTCTGATAATGCTTCAACTGTCAACCTCTATCAAGATAGCCAAGATCCTTTTGAGCTATAAAGCAGTCACCTTTTGACCGACTCCATCAGTCCACTTCTGCCGACACTAGTATAGTGGATTACATAGGACACACATGTGACTGAGAAAAAGAATCTTCACTGTTTGAAAAAACTTTGTAATCATGTGTATTTATTTGTCAACTAAAAAAAGTTGTAATTATTAAAGTTTGTGTATTTATCTATAGTAAATTAAATAATAATAATAAAAAAACAAGCCTAGCCCCTATATATACAAGGCTTGGCTCTTTTTGTAGGGCATCCTTTGAAAACGCATTTTTTGAACACGAAAGAACCTCTTGTAAAATATTTTTAGAAAAAAAATTCTCGAAGATCAGTTCTTACTGAGACTCCTTTTATATAAGTGTTGACGTTCGGAAACGGTCAACCAGAGATTCTGGGGCCCAGACTGCGAGCTTGGTAATTAAAGGTCTTGATCGTACTGATGGAAGGGTAGTAAATGGACAATCAATAAGGTTTAAGGTTGGTGGTGATTAATTCAGGTGAAAGAATGTCGGTCTTGGAGGTTAGTCGAATTTAATGAGATGATCATTGAGAGATTAAAGAGAAAGAGAGAGAGAGAAGAGTGTAAAACATAAGGATATTTGCGTGGTTCGGTGACTGCACCTATATCCACGGCCACTCTGGAGTGATTCTAACAAAGTGACAGTTCTCTAGTATGTTCAACTTCTCTATACAGTAAAAATGTCTCCCATATTTATAGAGAAGGGGAGATGACAATAGAAAATACAAAAGAAAGTTACACACGTTACTGGCAACGGTTAGTTTCAACTAATCCTGACATAGCCATGCTGCATTAATTGTAAAAGCAATCACTGTTCTCTTCTTACACACGTTTGCCTTTAATATACCAAGAGAGGTCTTCACTTCATTGAATGCTTCTGGGTAATTGTGCAGGCAGTTTCCGACGGGAAATCAGGAGAGTTGGTGATTCTGACGACTTGCTGCACACAACACCCCCTAAGTAAGCTCTCTGGTCAGCCAGGCAATACACGCTGGAGGGGTGTCGGCGTGACCAGGAGAAAAGGTTAGGTGATCTGAAGGTTCCAGCAAGCTAGCGACCTGGACGGCCTCGCGAGCTGACGAGCTGACGACGCGGGCAGGAGGCATGCATGGGAGGTCTGGAAGATATTGTGGGCTCGCGACTTGAACGGCCTCACGAGCTAGATCTGCACTTGCTTGCCCCAATCTTGGGGTTTTTAGGCCCTCGTTCCTGTTCGAGTTCATAAGGCCTGTACTGGCCCATTTAGGCAGAGCGAGAAAATGGGCATAACAGTAAGATTATTAACTTTCTTATAATATCTGCTTATACTCTCTTCTTATACTTTCTTCATTCTAAATATCGTCTATGTTTCATCTTATATAATATCTTAAATAAATTAGTGGTATCAGAGCCTATAAATTTGTGTAGAAGCTAGCAATATTGTTATTTGTACCTTTATGTTTCCTTTGGCAACATATCTTAAAGAAGGATTAAGAAGAAAACACTACTTGCTTCACCTTCATAAAAAAAACACATTAAAACCATTACTATCGCCTGGTGGTGGCTTGAGTTAGGAGATGTTATTAAACAATTAGAAGCATAAATTAGACAAATTCAATTACAGTTAAAAGTCGAAATGGAAGAAGGAAAATCTTTCTAAGATTTTAAAAACATATTTCTTTCAATATCCGATACGAACATCTACGTTGAACTGGTGGAAAATCTTGTCACGCAGTTTGCCATTGGCCAGGGTAGACATTGAAGGCAATAGTAAGTCATTGACTATTTTTCCATTTCAAGCAAAACTAGAAAGTTGAAACCAGAATAAGAAAGAAAGATTTTTATGAGTCTCAGTTCAAGATTTAAAAGTAATTCTTATGAGAACGATGAAGTTAGTTCTACCTTTTCTTCTGTCTCCACTTCTTCTTTCCTTAAAAATAAAGAAATAGTTTCAACAGCAAATATTTAAAAATATCTTCAAAATTGGAATATTAGAGATAGCGACAAGCTCTTTATTTTTAAAGAAAGAAGAGGTAGATATAGAAGAAGTAGAACCTACCTCATCATCAGAAGAAGAGTTGTGAGTAGACAAGCAATTTTTGAACCTTGAACTTAAACTTTTAAACAATTTTCTCTTTTGTTTTTGGTTTCAACTTTTTGGTTTCGCTTGAAATGGAACAATAGACCATCGACTTACAACGCCTCAACACCTTCTCTAGCTAAACAATAAGCTATGCGAGAAGATGTTCCACCAGTTCGGCCTAAAACTTTAAAAGAAATTTATTTAGAAAATTTAGGTTCTCAAAAAGATTTTCCTTTTTCTATTTCGAGTTCCAACTGTAATTGAATTTGTCTAATATCTGCTTCTAATTGTTTGATAGCATCTTCTAACTCAGGCCACCACAAGACAATAGTAGCGATTTCAATATATTTTTTGTGAAGGTTAAGCAAGTAATGTTTTCTCCTTAACTTTTCTCTAAGATATGTTACTAAAGGAAACACGAATTGACAAGACCTGACCCGGAATCCCTCTAATGGGCTTGGCGGTCTTGCTGGGCACCCCACGAGACCCTTCTGAGGTCCATCTATTTAGACCCAAAAAGGGCGTCGTAGAGCGAACCCGTATCTATAAGTAACTTGGCTAAACAAGAAAACCATCTAATTTAAAATTTCATTTCAACATCCAAACAAATCATGTTGAAATTAAAACATCATCATGAAGGTGCACAAATCTAAAATAGACAAATCATAATAGTTATATAAAAATTCTACAAAATATTATGCGAATTTTAAAATATGCATGTTAACAAAACTACTAATATCATTAGAAGCACCATGTTCGCAAAAGAAACAATGCAACGTCGTCGGTCGTCTGACCCTACCTAACTTGATTTTGGCGGACAAGTACCCCGATTTCTTGTACCTGCATCTAGGAGATTTTAAAACATAAAACAAAAAGGGTTGTAAGCTATAAAGCCTAGTGAGTGCGATGGTTCGATTAAAATTTGGTTTTATAAAATACCTCCTGAAAACATCTTTTTCTTTAAAAAGGATTTGTTTTCAAAAGCTCGAATTTTATAAATTTTCTGTAAAAAATTTTCAAAAAAAAAAAAAAACTTTTTCTAAAATGATTTCCTTTTGAAATCTACTTTTCAATAGTATGCTATTTTTGCTAAAATCTGCTTCTCAATGAAATGTTGTTCTTTACTAAAATCTAAACTAATAGGAACTCAAGGAAAGCTGTAACCACATGAACGGGTAGACCAGCTTTGCTCAGTGTGGGGAGTCACGTGGCGGAATAACTATCATCGCACACCATGACGAAGCTACAAAGACACATCGCTACTGCGTGGCGGAACTATCATCGCACACCGCAAGCGAGACAATACCCCACGGTGTAGAAGGCGACTCAATTGACATGACAGACTCTATCCCCCCGATGTTAGTAGGACTAACCTTCCCAACACTTGCCTTACACTGTGGGGTATACTGGTCGGGTCTAATGCTAAAAGGTCTAGCTACAAATAAGCTTGGGTTGTTCCACTAGTCATCTTTACTTTTTTTTTTTTTTTTTTTTTTTTTTTAACTCTTCTATCTTTCAAATAAGCTAAATTTTCATGCTAAAACATAAACTGCTAGTGGGCTAAAAATAATTGACAAGAATTTATATAATAATTGCATAAAAATATAAAAACATTTAATATAAGGAAAATCTTTTTCACACTCACAGCTTACTGTCCTATTCACTTGCCCAAAACTTCCGCGAGCTTGTCAGCGACCTCCCCTTTCAGCTCACAGTCACCTATACTTATTCACAAACGAAACCCTCATTTAGCTAGCTAAATTTATCAGTCAACTGCTAAGGACTGTAATACTATCAGTCCAGCTCGAGCTGCGAGCTCGCACCTTAACTCGCACCTCAACGAGCTCCTACTCTGCCCAGCTCAACTCGAGCTGAGGGCACCTAAATCCTAGCGAGCTCGCTCAACATGGCTCGAACTAAGGGCACCCTCCTTCAACGAGCTTGCTCAGCTCACCCCCCTAGCGAGCTGAGATCCTCTTCCAGCTCAAGTCGTTACTCATACCTCTTAGCTCGCTCTGGCGAGCTACGACCTTAGGCCAGCTCGGCCAGGCACCCCTGATGAGCTGCGATCTCACTCAGCTCATTTTTGCGAGCTCACACTCTAACTCAATCTAGATAGGTGAGATGGAAAGCAATGAGCATAACTCAGCTCGTCCATCTCTACCAGCTGAATGCTCCAAGGGCCTCTTCCAACTCGCACCTCACGAGCTCCTGTCCTGGCACAACTCCGTTCACACACATTAAAATAACACATCCTCAATTTTTCACCGGAACCCAGGTTGTGACCTCATTAGGTTTAGCGAGACAAACTAAATCATATCAAATCAAACTTAAACTACCACAAATTAACATCATTCTCAGCTATTTCACTTACCAGACATATGCTCCACCTTTTTGCTTCACTTCCTAGCTCACTTTTAGCTTCATCCACCAGATCTACATATCAGAGCTTTAGTTAAACACTTGCACACCAGAAGTTGTTCTCGACAGCTTCTTACCAGCTTAAAATCATATAAAAATCATTTCTTTTCCATTAAATCTTACCAGATCTAATTCCTCACATTCCAAATCAGCTTAATCTCCCTTAAAATTGCAGAAATCAACCTGGAGTAACTACAGATCTGCTCTTCTCTCTTCTCTGGCGACAGCTTTCTCTCATTCTCTCTTTTTTCAGATTTTTCTCTTCTGCTGAAACACACACTATACGCCTATATTTATAGTCGTGGGTTAAGCTTAATTTCACCCTTGAACTTCTTTAAAATTACGTTTTTACCAGATTCTAGAGAATTCTTTTACTTTTCCCCAATATCCTTGTCCTTTCCTCATATTTACAATTCTGTCATTCTTAATAAAATATTTTATTTTTACCATTTACCCTCAACTTTTAATATAAAAAAAATTTCTCCTAACCATCTTGGAAACTCTATAAAAATTTAAATTGCACTTAAAACTCTCTAAAAGCCATTTTATTATTTTATAAATAAAATTTATCTCATCTCATACATGAATACGGTACAACTTGGGAGAGGGCGTTACACGAATCCTAAGGCTATGATACATATAAAAACATACTAGTTATTATATATATAGTAGTATTATTATAATTCATAAATTTGTCATATACCAAATATAAATAATATTACTTATTAGTTGTACATACACTATATGTAAACTAATAACATAGAATCAGTATCATATTACATTGTGAAATATACCTTTGACAATAAACAACATAAAAAATCATGAATGAGTTCTAAGAAGATGAGAAGCAAAACAAAGAAAGAGATATTAGTAGAAAAAAGAAAGGAAAACATATATAGAGAAGGAAGAAGAAATAAAACAGAACCCATAAATAAAAGTAAATAATTTATATACTTCCACATAATTTTGACATTTATTATTAATATATAAAAATTATATTACTAAATCCATATAACTATTTTATTGTTTATAGACAATGTTATATAATGATATCATTATTTGAATATACCATATTAATATATAATTATTAACTATATGATAAATATTTACTATATATTAGATATAATATACAAAATGTTTGCTTAGTTATTATATAGAAATTCATTTTTATAATATATATTGTCTCAATAAATATATTATAGTATAGTATATAATTTATCATATAATTAATATACAGTATTTTATGAACATTACTTATTAATAGTTACCGATCTAATATCATACATATATTATAATTTTATATCATAAAGTAATATATTAATTATGTTACAAATTCAATAATAACCACGTAAATTAATAATATATTAAAGATAACATAAAAATATTGTGATGTATATATAAATGCTCTAAATAAATTATGATAAATTATTAATATAATTAATAAAATTGAAGCACACCTTGTATAGTTGATTATATTTATAATAATATGAATACTATGATGTACCATAATATATTTATATGTTAATAAGTAAAAACCTACATATAAATATACCTTATATAATAATTATAAATTAAAATATATAATTATATAAAGGAATTAGCTTGTATGAACATTACTACATTAATAATTTGTTAAATTATTAATATGCTTATATATTATTTTAATTAATCTATTATCTTTTGTGTGTGTGTGTGTGTCTATATATATATACATTGGAATTTACATATTATGATTATTAGTGATAATATAATCTAATAAATTAATAACTTGTGAGTTAAATATATTATGATAAATTAAATTAATAAATAAAATATATTACATTATTAGTAAATCAGAGATGACACACATATTGTGGTATGATAATATATTTATTCAGAATTTAAGTCTTTAATAAATTATCCTATTTACTTATAATTTATTTTTAAAACAATTTATTAAAATTAGTATTTACATTTTGGTAATTCAAAATTACCATAAATAATATTATTATAAATCTATTACATATTATAATACATTATAATACATTATAATAATATAAAACCAATCATATTATCTTAAATTATAGCTAATTAATTGATGTGATATATAAATGTATATATATAGTAATTATATATGTTTCATTAATAGGATATTAATTGATGTATTAATTATTTAAATTAATATACTAACTCACATGAAGTTAGGTTGTGACAACAGAAAAATCATTATTATAAATTTAATATACATTTTCTTATAATTATTAGCAAAATGATATGATTTGCTAATATATTACTAATTAATGTATTATATAAACATATTCATAAATTATAAAAGTGCTGTAATGTACATTATTTAACATGATATGGTGGATAGTATATTGAAATGACATGTATTAAATATTAAAGATATTAATAAAATAAAACCATATGCAACATAAATTATTTTTAAACATAATTTTATATTCAAATATCGTTAATTAAATGTACATTGATAATTTATGAGATATAAATTATCAATGAACATTTATATTAAATAAATTATTAAGATAAATTAGATTGGATCTTTGTTGAAGAATTCAACGACTTCTTATGAATCGTTTAGCTTGGAACTTTCCTTTTCTTTTCTTTCTCATTGAAATTATAGATCATAATCGAGTCCAATTTGATGAAAATTGTTTTTTGCAGTTGTTAACACATATGTGCATCTTGGAGTCATGGTAAACAAAACGGTTGACACAATTATCTGGAGTGTTAGTATAATGTGTATATATATTTTTTAAATTCCTTTTTCGTAATTGAATTTGTTTTCTTGTGACTTTGGTAGTGTTTTCATTTTGTCAGTTTTAGGTCATTGGAGTTTAGGTCATGGTTTCTTGATTTTCAAGTAATAGTTCGGTTATGGAGAGGTTTTAGCATGTCTTTGTAAGGAGTTGTAGATAGACGATAGGACCTTGTGTCAATGCATGATTTATCTCATCTTTGTTTTTGTTTTTAGTGGCGAATTGGGTTGGATTTTTGTTTAACTTAAATCTTTTGCAAATATTCTTTGCAGTTTGTTAAGCTCGAGTGTTGGTTGGAGCATATTTGACAATAGGGGAAAATCTTTGCCTTAATTGTGGTATATAACTTTATATAGCATCTAACATGAAGCTGAATGGTTTAAAGTTTGGTAATTGGCGGTAGGACCATGTCTGTAGTCAAAGGGGTGTTATGTGGATGCAGAGCAATGCTTATTAAAGGGGTGCTTAATGAATATTATCTAGATTGGTCCTTTCTTCTTAGATACTGTTTTTCCCACCTGTCTTAAACATGTGCTATTTGCAAATTTTTGTTGCTATCTCTTGAGCAATGTGACTGTGATGTTGAAGCAGAGTTAGAAGTACTAGATGTCTAATATGAGCTTTTGTGGTTTAGAGTTCTTATGTTGCATGATATTGTTTTCTCATGCTCTTTAATAAATTCATTGGGTAGATAAATTAGTGGAGTATAAGCAAATCTGCAAGTGGTGTTGGTTACATTCAGTAACCAAGCTGGTGAGGCTAAACTGCTTGTATTTTATCGTCTGGGAGTTGAATAAGCTGAATTTTTAAGTATTCAGTGGTTCTTTGAAATCACTTGACTTTGATTTTTACTTCTTTTTTTCAAAGAAATTAGATTGTAGTTGGTTTAATTGTACAATAATATACTTTGCTGTTATTCACTTATATAGTACTGTGGAGCATAGTAAACAGAATGGGACTACTAGAAATAGCGGTAATATTAAAATATGTCCGTTTTGAGTTCGTTTTGGTATATTGCATGTGCTCTCTTATGACTTGCAGTAGTATTTCCCTTTGTTAGATATTGTCAATGAAGTTTTAGGCCATCAATGCTGATTTTCCTAATAATGTTTGGGTTATGGAATGCTGGTTGCATGTCGGTGAAAGGAGTTTTAGATTGTTGTGGATAGACAAAAGGCATTGTTAGTTGACTTATGTCTATTGAAGGGGTTTTCTGATGATATATTTCATCATTCTGTGTTTTTTAGTGGCAAACAGAGTTGAATATTTATTTTATGTATTTTTGCAAAGATTCTTTGCAGTTTGTTGAGCTTTTTGAGTGTAGGCTGGAGAATATTTGACCAAGGAATGATGTTCAGTCGTAACTTTAGTGTATAAATGTATTATTAGTATATTTTTATGTATTGGCGTAGTCTTCATTCTAAGGTTAATAACCAAATTTTAATTTGCCAGATTAACTATTGAGGAGAGCTGATCTATCAACTTTTTTGGAAAAGTAGTTTGAAAGTTCCTCTTATCAGATGGATCCGATGGAAAGGTTCTTTGAAACTATATCTCTGTAATAAACAATAATAGAGCCGAAAGATGTAGATGTTGAAGATCCCTTCAAAGTGGCACATAGATATATGCCAATTCATCTTTCTCCCAATCTATATCTAAAGATAAGAGAGTTTCATGAGACAATACTCTTAGAAATTGGAAGTGTGATATGATATTGCAGATAGTATATAGAAATGACATTTATTAAATATTAACAGATATTAATAAAATAAAACTATATGCAACATAAATTATTTTTAAACACAATTTTATATTCAAATATTGTTAATTAAATTACATTGATAATTTATAATATATAAATTATCAATGTACATTTATATTAAATAAATTATTAAGATAAATTAAATTGGCCACTAAATAAGCATAATAAATGATGTGTGCATGCTATAAAATACTATTATAAATATGATATTATTATAATAACAAAATTATTATTCAATATGTATATTAAAATCATACTATTAACATTATTATATTTAAAATAATTATGTTATATCTTACTAATAATCAATTTACAATCACATATAACGTTATTTATATTTTAATATATAGTTATAAAATATCAATCTATAACTATAATTATAATAATTAAATATAATTATATACATATAAAAACATACTAATTATTATATATATTATAATTTATAAATTGTTATATACTGAATATAAATAATATTACTTATTAATTGTATATACACTGTATGTAAACTAATAATATTGAATTAATATCATACTATATCATGGAATATATCTTTTGTAATAAACAACACAAAAAATCATGAAAGAGTTCTAAAAAGATAAGAAGTAAAAGAAAGAAAGAAATATTAGTAAAAGAAAGAAAAAGAAAACAAATATGAAGAAGGGAGAAAAATAAAAATTTATATATTTCCACATAATTTTAACATTTATTGTTAATATATAAAAATTATATCACTAAATTCATATAACTATTTTATTGTTTATAGATAATATTGTATAATGATATTATTATCTAAATATATTATATTAATATATTATTATTGACTATATGATAAGTAGTTACTATATATTAGATATATGATACAAAATGTTTGCATAATTATTATGTAAAAATTCATATCTATAATATATATTATTTAAATAAATATATTTCAGTATAATAAATAATTTATCATATAATTAATATACAGTATTTTATGTTAATAATTATTGATATAATATCATACATATATTATAATTTAATATTGCATAGTAATATATTAATTATATCACAAATTCTATAATAACCATATAAATTAATGATATAATTAAGATAACATAAAAATATTGCGATTTATATATAAATGGTATAAATAAATTATAACAAGTTATAATATAATAAAATTGAAGCACACCTTTTACTATTAATTATATTTATAATAATATGAATATTATGATTTATCTGAATATATTTATACATTAATAATTAATAACTTACATATAAATATACCTTATATAATAATTATAAATTAATCTACGTAATTATATATACGAATTAACTTGTATGAACATTATTATGTTAATAAATTATTAAATTATTAGTATGCTTATATATGTTATTTAAATTAATCTATTATCTTGTGTTTATATGTATATATATTATTATTAAATTTACATATTATGATTACTAGTGATATTATAATCTAATTAAATTAATAACTTTTGATTTAAATATATTATGGTAAATTAAATTAATAAAAATATTATTTAAATAATTAATAAATCAGAAACGATACACAAATTGTGGTATGATAGTATATTTATACATAATTTAAGTCTTCAATAAATTATCATACTTATAATTTATTTTTAAAAACAATATAACAAAGTAATTCAAGATGACCATAAATAATATTATTAAAAATCTATTACATATTATAATACAGTATAATAACATAAAACCAATCATAATATCTTAAATTGTAGCTAATTTATTGATAGGATATATATATATATATATATATATATATCTAGTAATTATATAGGTTTATTTAAATTAACATAATGACTTATATGAAGTTAGGGTTTTGTAGCAGAAAAACATTATTATAAATTTCATATATACCATTCTTCTTGAAATATATTATATATTAATAAATTATTTTATAATATTTTATTAACATGGTTTCAAAACTCGGTCGAGTTGGCCGAGTTCTCATCGCTCGGTCGGTTTTCGAGCCGAGAACTCCCAGATCGGGGGGTTCAACTTGAATACTGTACGAAATCGGCCAACTCGGGCCGACTTGGCTCGGCCGAGTCAACCTTTTTTTAAAAAAAATTTTCAACCAAAACGGCGTCGTTTTGGCGTCTGATATAACTCACAGATAGCAGAACAGATCCCGATTTTTTTTTCTTCTGCAGTTCTGCAGTTCTGCTTCTGCCCTCTCACATCTGCTCTCTGCCTCCTCCTGATCTGGTTTTGCTATTGGTGCGTGGCGTGAGTCGCGTGCAGGTGCTGCCGTCGTCTTCTCGCCGTTGCCATCTCCGTCCGTGAGTCCGTGACCGATTGTCCTCGTCGGCTCGTCTGTGAGGTTTTTTTTTTTTTTTTTTTTGTCATTTTGTTTTGTTTTTTTGTTTTGTTTTTTTTCATTTTGCTTTCACTCTTTTTTTGTTTTTCACATATATTTGTTTAGGGGTGGATGATGAATTAATGATTGATGAATGATGATTATACAAATTAGATTTATTTAGGGTTTTAAACATTTGTTAAATTGATAGGAATATGAGATTATATAAACTATATTTGTTTAGGGATGGATGATGAATTGATGATTGATGGATGATGAATTGATGATTGATGAATGATGATTATACAAACTAGGGTTTTTAACATTTGTTAAATTGATAGGAACATGAGATTTAAATTATTGTGTTATGTGTTTCAAATTTCAAATCATTTAATGATATTGTATTCTATATTATTTGCTTTGTAACATATGTTAAGCTTAAGCATATTGATATATACAAAAGTTTCCATGCTTGATAATTAATGTTTGTTATATAAAAGTTTTCATGCTTAAACATTTGCTTGATAATTAAGTTGTTTTATGTTAATCAATTATGGATAATGAATCTTCGGGAGCTTCCGTTACCCAATCTCTCAAACGGAATTCGAGTGATGTTGGATGAGATTATGGGAAGTTAGTTGCTATGTTATTATTTACATGTTATATATGATATTGGTTGTGTACTTGTGTTTAAGAATGAAAGAAGGATGAGAGGTTTTAAGTAGTTTAGATATGATAGATTTTTGAAGTGTTATTATTTTTGTGTATTACAGGTGGAATTGTTGAAAATATAGTCGTTATATTGCCGAAATTTTTAAAGTTGTAATTATATAATTGTGTTAAAGTGGCTTTGAAGGTTGCATGCGATTGATTTTAAGAGTTTTTATGGTCATATGATTATATTTTAATCATACATAAAATTTCAAAATTTTATTTTTTACAGGTTTGATAGAGTTTGACAGTGGGTCAACGGGTTGACCGTTGACCGACGGTCAAACCGAGTACTCGTCGAGTACTCTCCGAGTTACCGAGTACTCGCTGCTCGCTGTCTCGCCAGTCGAGTAGTGAGTAGCGAGTTTTGGAACATTGATTATTAATATATTTTATATTAGTGCAAACAGTCTTGAAATATTATTATATAATTATGATAATTGAAAAGATGAGATTGACATTGTAAATTTGAGTAATATTTTTCATTCATTCAAAATTAACCTAATTTTAAATCTTATTATAGTAACCAAGAATTAAAAATAAAAAAGAATTTTATTAATAATAATTATCCAAAAGAGTTCAATTTAAGTATGAATAGTTAGTCTATTGGAAGAGACTTTTTTTTTTTTATATAAAATATATTTACTTATCCGAAATGACTGGTCTTTTTACTAGTCAATTGATACCATTTGCCTTGGAATATATTATATATTATATGAATATATAATTTTATTAATACATATTATATGAATATATTATATATTCATATAATATATATTAATAAAATTATTTTACAATATATTATTAATATATTTTATGGATAACCACCTTGTCAAGGGCATTGATAGATTTAGAATCTTCTTCATCCTTTATTATTAAGGGAGGTTGAGAAGTTTCACCAACTTCAAATTGATTACCAAACTTATCGCCTTCAGAAAACATATTATTGAAGGATATTTCTTCATCGATATCCTTTTTTAAGGGAATAGCATTATTATATAACTCAAGAATTTGAACTCTTTGCTTTAATTCTTTAAGTTAAGTTCTAAGTATATTGACTTCCTGCCTTAATTCTTGTATAATTGGTTCCATTTTTATTGCAGAATTACGAACCCTTTCTATTATTTCATTATAGGAATTTGTATATTCTAGGGAAGAGGTAGCAAGTTTTCTTGGTTTTTTATTGTGTTGAGCCATATCTATATATTGCTTAAGAACTTTTCTTTTTTCTTCTGGATTTGTTATTTTGTCCATTATTTCCAGAATGAAATTTTGTTCTTGAGTAAGGACATTCAGACTTAACCCATTAATCCCTAAAATAGCTTCATATGAATCATTTTTGCATTGACATTTATAGCTATCGGAGGAAGGACTTTTTAATTATGAAGAAGAGAAATCTTTTATTTGTTCGATTTCTTCTTCTACTTCTTCAGATTGGTCTGAGTTAAGGGTGGCAATTTGGAACCCGATATGACGAGTTGACACGAATATTACGAGTTAATGTTAAGCATAAACGAGTTGGGTAAATTAACAGGTTAACCCGCCTAACCTATTAATCTATCATGTCAGGTTTATGTTTTTTAAATAGTGTTACGGGTTGACCCGTTAATAAGGGGTAAAAAAGTAATTTTATAGTTAGAGGGGTGTTGATGTAATTTCAATGGTAGTGTATATATATATATCATATTTTTCTCCACAAACCACAACCCTAGCTGCACACCGCACACAATATTTTTTCCATTCGGACAGCAGCCACTCCCACATACCACAATCCCACACTTCTACTCGGTCTCGATCTCACTCTCACACTTTCATTATTCCTTCACAAATCACTCACAACCCTTGACTGTGAGCCATCCACACCATACCAGCCACTTGGTCTTACTCTTACACTTCCATTCTTTCTTCGCAAATCACTCATAACCACCCAACCTGTGACTGTGAGCAATCTCTTTCATCTCGCTCATCTACTAGCTTAGCCAACTCCTTCATCTTGTTCATCTTCAACAACCAGCTTAGCCAACTGCATCATTTCCTTCATCTCTGAGCTCTGACAGTAATAATACCTATTGGTTTCTCTCTCTCTCCTTTCTACCAATGGCCACTAGTTTTTTCATTTGGTTTCTGTTAACACCTATCTCTTTCTCTCTCTTCCCTCTGTTAATGGCAATTCTTTTTTGTTTTTGGCTTGTGGATATTGTGATCTTGATTGCTACGGTTTTCGCTTGTAGGTTCTTGTTCTTCTCTCATTTAAAGGTGGTTTCAGTGAAATCGGTTGAATTGTCTGGTACAGTTTTGCAGTTAATAAAGATTGAGGTCATTCAAAACTCAGTTGTGTATGGATCCATAGCTATGAGTGTGTGTTACGTATAGATCCATAGCGGTTCTACAGTTGATGAAGAAGCACCAATGTTTTTATGGTGTTAATTACAGAAGGTGTTGTTAGATCTTCAAGTTTGAAGATCTACCCAGAACTTCAAAGTATATTTTTGTTTCTTAATTTTTTACTATTTCAAATTGTTTTTTTTTTTAATTTTCTATAATTTAAACTGTTAAATTGTATTTTTTTTAGGTTTTGGATTATATTTGTAGATGTAAGAGGTTTTATATATCTTTATTTCTTTTTTTTTTTTATTAGATTTACATTAACATTTAAATGTATTACATATGGTTAAATGAGTCATAAACAGGTCATTAAACAAGTCAGCTAAATAAATCATTAAATGTGTCGGCTAAATAGATCATTAAACGTGTCAATTAAATGGGTCACTAAACAGGTCATTAACGTGTCAATGAACGACCCATAAATAAACGGGTTAATTGAGTCATTTCTGTGTCGACTCATTAATAATCGTATCGTATTCGTATTAAAGGGATTCAACCTATTTTCTTATCATGTTATGTTTGTGTTGTGTCAAAAATAATCTTGCCATGTTCATGTTGTGTCTAACCCGGATTGTCACCACTAGTCTAAGTCATGATCAGAGTCAGAGAACAAGATTTGTATTATTTTATCCTGTATCTCCGGTTTAATATTTAAGGCTTTTATTTCTTACGCCTTTTTGGTACGTTTACATTTATTGGCATAGTGACCTTTTTCCTTGCATTTGAAGCAAGTAGGCATTTTGAAGGAAGAGGGTTTCTTTGTAGCTTTATATCATTTAGCTCTTTTGTAATATTGTCAAGCTTCTGTATTGGGAAAACGTCAATTATATTTGGAGCACATTTTACGAACATAAGGTTTTGATTTGCGTCTCGTTTCTTTCCATAGAGAGACATAAATTCCATATTATTCACAAAAATCTCCAAGAGTGCGTTTTCCTTGTAGTTTTTCTTTAGCTATTTGCTTTTGAAGTTTTATCTTATTGCAAAAATCTAGTTTTTCTGCTATAACTTCTTTAGCAAGTTCTCTATAACTATAGCGATCATATGCCAAATCTCCACCACATCTATCTCTGGTATGCCTACCAACCCTTTCAACGAATAGAGGTGGAAGTCCAGATATGAACTTTTCTTTCTAGAAATCATTATTAGCATCTTTTCACAAAAAATTTCTAGAAAAGAAATTATCTTTATACCAGTGAAAATGAGACAGAAAGGGACAATTTAAATTAATTAACAATTCATGTGTCTAATTCTATATCAACAAAGATTCTCTTATAAAATGAGAGATAATATTGTATATTAGTGTATTAACACTATCATCTTATGGTTGTTCTACCAGAGCACCCGCAGATGGAGAGGCTTCTATTTTTACAAGCTTCTGAGCACTCAATATTTGTGCTTTAATATGATCTGGTAGAAAATTATCCCACCATCCTTGTAGCTAACTAGAAAAACTAGAAATAATGGTAGAACATATGTCTCATTCTATATTACCTTTAGTTCTTATTGTTTGTGCAAACATAGTCATATATTTAGCAAGGAGTAATATTTGTCGATCAGAAAGGCCATCTAAATTCCATTCAACTATTTTGTCACCAGAGAACATGACTGGTTCCAAGGGATTGTCTTCAAAATCTAAGTCAAGAGGTAAGGGCCTTTGATAATTGAACTTCATATTGTACATTGGTTATGGCCTTTTATGGGTGATTTTATTATTCACCTTCAAATATTTCTTCTAACCCTCCTATATTTTTATTAGTGTCGGAGAGGATATTGACCTGAGGATCGGAAACCTTTAATTTAGCCAATCTGATTACTAACTCATCCATGAAATTTTTATTAGGGAATCCTTCTTTATAGGCTTTGAAGGTTCCGATTTCAAGAGAAGGTTTGACCAGAGGAGTTTCTATTTTTACTAACGACATTGATATAGGCTATGTTTTACACTTAGGAATATTATTAAGAACAGATTCTATTTGAGAAGTCTGCTTGCCTATAGTCTTTAAACACAGATTTGTATAGTTGTTTTGCTCAATCAAATGATTTATTGGGTCGTCTGGAGCAGAAGCCGCTGAAGCCTTATATGGTACAACTTTTACATCCTTTGCTATTTCCAAAGCCCTTTCAAGAGAATGTATAACTGAAATATTTCCTTCTGCTGTTCTGAAAATGCTATATTGGTCTTCTATATTATGAAGATTACTTTCAAAAAAATTAGGAATTGGATAGTTCTTTACCCTGAGATATTTTTCGAGGACGGTAAAGAAATCTACTATTATTTTTCTTTTGATTAGTTATGAATTATATTTAGCATGAAGCCAAGCTTTTTGCCTTCCGAAAAAAGAGGCTTCAAACCATTTTCTGATTTGTCTATTTTTAGGAGTATTATATTTTTCTTTCAAATTTTTTTTTTTATCAGTGGTATATTACTCCATTCCTGACAATGTTATATCCTTTTACAGTAACAGACAAAGGTTTAGAGTGTGAAAATGATGGCAAACGGATAAAGTTTGACTTTGTTCAAATACCAATCTACAAAGAAATTCATAATCTCAAGACACGTCTTACAAGCAAAGAAAAATTTCTCTTTTCTCTTTAAAAGGAAATAAAAAATATAGAATTTGAGAACATAATAAACTCTCTAGAAATGTAATCAGAGATGCAAGTGTTTATAAATAAGCTTGAATATGAAGTTCGCAGTACTCTCCTGAATGCCTTTTGGGTTAAAAAATGACATGTGGTTCAATTACCATATGATCCTGGATTTGACGAAAGGCACACCCTAACAAAAACATGGTCTATTAAAATGAATAATAGGCATTGGGAAATATGTAAAAAGGAAATACAAGATCTGTTAGAAAAAGGCCTTATAAGACCAAGTAAGGGCTCGTGGTCTTGCCCAGCCTTTTATGTTGAAAATGTAGCATAACTTGAGTGAGGAGTCCCTCTACTTGTAATAAATTATAAATCATTGAATAAAACACTTAGATGGATTCGACATCCCATTCCAGATCAAAGGGATCTATTGAATCGTTTATGTGATGCCAACATCTTATCTAAATTTGATGTGAAATGTGGACTTTGGCAAATACAGATAGATGCAACATCTTTCTACTTGTAATAACTTACTGTATTTCTTTTTAAATTTGCAATGACCAATAATGAGGTAACAGTCATTAGTTATTCTGAAAACTACTTTAGCACTGGGTTAGCTTCTTAGAACAACTTATGGTTGCCTTTTAACCAATCGGGTCGTTCTGATTCCAGTTCTAGAACAACTACGACATCCATGAATAATTGTTTAGTTAAGATGAGATCTCGTTCCTCCTTGTTTGATTCGCGTAGTGGGATACTAAGGAGATTTAATGGTGGAACACCTATAAGTAGTAATGGTTTGACGATGAAGCTTGGTCTTGTAGAGATTCTAGATAGTAGAAAAGATGACCAGTATGAGCTTTCTGATGAATATTTCATGAGTTATGAATTTTTCTTCAGGTATAGTTCAGGCTGAAATTTCATAGTATTTTTGTTTTGTTTCAAATTCATTATTAGGTTGTTTTAATGTGTCCAATAGAGCAATCTACACATATTATGATCGATTGTCTTGACTAGAAGGTAGCCATGAAAGTCTAAACATGGTTGGAGGTTTTCAAAGGCTTGAATCCTAGTCAAAAGAGTGGAGAGACATTAAGTGTGCACAGTTGTAGATTATTAGTGGAGACTTCCTATGTGAGCAATTTGAGCCATTAACGTTTTTATTATTGAGGGATGTTTTCTTTTAATTCCTAAACACTTTTCATAAATTCTTGAATTGATTAGATTGACCTATAGGTTTTGTATTGGAAAGAAATAACATGTCTTGTATTAAATAAACCGTTTGCTTTAAATGAAAAGTTTAACAACTTTTCAGAAATGATACTAGGCTCTGTGTGCTTAAACCAGTAAAAGGCCAAACACTTTTCCTTACTTTTATTTGTGTGTGCCCCAATAGCTAGTTTGAAGCCAAACATATAATTAGCCTAAATTTCTTTTGTTCTTACCCTACATAAATCCATGTCCAAACCTTGAAATAATTAAGCTTTATCCTTTAGAGTTTGGAATCACATGTGAAACTAAGATTTAGGTAAAAGAAGGTGGGGAATAAAAAATATATATTTGATGAAGTGAAGTCATGAAGTGAGATTTCATTCTTTTCGTGTTGTATTGTATAAACCATCTTCAGGTACTTGCACGGACAACAGAAGCAAACAAATTTCTTCGTTAATATAGGTGAGTGTATATTTGAAGAATGTATTACATAGTTTGTATTGTATTTTGTGCAATGGGAAAAAAAATCAAATCAATTGCATACACCATTTTGTATCTTGAGATACCGATGTGCAAACTTGTATTAATATGTTTTGTAATGTAAATCGCTTGTAAATATTTCTATGATATGAAAGTTTTGGTTATCACTTATGATTTTGTGAAAATGATGAAATGATTATTGAGATACATGTTTGTGAAAGAAGTTGGGTTATGGTTGAAAAGATTTGGGAGTGTAATTTATTTGCAGGAAAATTTGGTAACCTTATAATTGCAGCTGTTATGCTGCCAATTTTTTGTTAAAATGCTTTTAGATTTCTGTCGACGTTAGATTTCAGTCGACGAGTAATCAATACCCAATACCTGCAATCAATGTGGGAAAACACAAATACCAAGAAAGAACACAGACAAATACCAAGAATCAAACAAGGAACCCCAAACTTTTACGTGGTTCAGCAATAATGAGCCTACGTCCACGACTGTCTGTCTCTTAAATTCTGTAGAGTGACAGTGTATTATTGATTATTTTCTCCTTTCATTACAATGATTTTAGCCTCCTATTTATAGGGAAAGAGGCGTTACAATTCTGGTAGCAATAAATCAGGAAAAGAATTCCAAATTAATTACATTCCCTAAATAATCGGGAAAAATAAGGAAAAGATTTGTGAATTAATTACGCTTCCTAATATTTTTAGATAATATCAGGAAATTACTGTAATTATCTCGAGATAAGGTTAACTTGAATTTGAATTTGAATAAACTTCCATATCTGATAAAGAAATCACGGTTTGACTGGGTAACTGCCATATTCGGAGAGAGAATCATGGTTGAACTATGTAACTGTCTGTTTCTGAAAGATACTGTATTTATTACGCTCTTGGACGAGCTGCTATCTATGGCGGTTTCGAACTCGAGCTCGCTGGGAGACGAGCTGTGCATGAGGCGAGCTACGGCCTGGCTGTGTTTACAAGTCTGCTGATGCCAGCTGGAGAATTTCTTTGAGCAAGCTGAAGAGCTTGCTGGGCTTAGAATTAATACTGGGCCTCGTCTGATGGGCTTTGACTGGGTTGACCTTATCAGGTCTTCTTATTGAGCCTAAATTGGGTTTTTACCAGCCCATTTAATGAGTCCGAAAAATACATATAACAATTTCGAAAATAAAAATTGTCATTTTTATGGTTTTAGTTCGATTTTCAAATCAACAAATTGAATTTAAAATATAATCAACCCAACCAATTTCCAAACCATGAGATTAAATGAGATCTGAAGCAAAGTTTAAATAAGCAAATTCAGGGTTTGCTTTGCGGATTTCTTTTAGCCGTCTAGGAGGGTTTAAAAGAGGTCCATTGGGGTGCCAAGTGAGGCCTACTAGATACTAGCCTAGAGAGAATCTAATTTAGGTCACGTCAAACCATGTATGCATTCTTCTATCACTTTGTTTTATTTTTATTCTACCATTGAGTTATTTGTGTTTCTTTAATTAGAAATATTTGCGGTGCTAATTTCTATGTAATTTTGTAATTAGTGTTGCATTATATTAAACAATGTGTTGTTGTTACTTTGTAGTATTAGTTTTGATTCTTTCATATTTAAGTTCATATAAGTTTTATGAATTTTTACAGTATTGTAATATGAATTTATAATTTCATAGTATTGCTAATAAGGAGAAAGAGGAATAAAAATAAAATGGAAGAATGCAAAAAACAAATGGTTTTGGTAGCCAATTAATTAACTGGAAATAGCGTAAATTGAAGTAACTATGAATACGAGTTCTCGTTTTCGTTGATTGACACACATTTGCAGCTTTGATACCCTTGCAAATGCTATTTTAAAATCTAGGTGTTATGAAATTTTATTACTGGAGTCACTGCATATAATAGGTAATCTAGTAGGCATCTGTAACTGGACTAGGTTAATTTACTTCTTGGACTTTGCTACTTGCATCAGCAATTGTAAATTTCCTCTTCTATGTTTGCCAATATAGTTGGCACTTAGTCTTCTATCACTCATTACTTTCTAGAGTGTTTGTTCTCATCATCAATCACGCTCATTTAATCAATTGAGTATTTGTTGTTTGAATTTATCTCATGAGTCTGATGTAACATATAAATGTGCCATAGTGATTGATAAATTTTTCATGTATCTAGTGAACTTCTGAATAGCCCAGTGTATATAAAACAACCTTTTTACACCATCTTTGTTGTATGTGTGCATATGCTCATCTAGTGAACTAGTGGCTCCTACTATGTAGTTGATCCTACTTTATACATTGCCATGGACACAATGAAACTAACATAATGCACTTGGTCATAGTTCTGTGTTGACCTTTTTTGTTAGTGTGTTATTGACCAATTTAATGCTTGTTTATGTGTTTGTTTTG
Source organism: Litchi chinensis (assembly GCA_019925255.1). NCBI lineage: Eukaryota > Viridiplantae > Streptophyta > Magnoliopsida > Sapindales > Sapindaceae > Litchi > Litchi chinensis. Next base: position 32,903,454 of record CM034464.1, on the reverse strand, counting down.
TTTAACTTTGTCTTTTTACTGATGTATAATTTAACAGCTTCAGATTTTAAGTCTTTACTTATACTTTTAATTTTATTTGTTGTTTTTTCAATTAGTGATTTTTAGTACTATTTGACATTGCTTTTTGAGGTTTTTTTTTTTTTTTTTTAAGGTTTTAAATCTAAAGTTAGTTTATTTTTATGCATTTAGATTTTGTAACATATAGAGTTATAATTAAGCTTGATTAAGTGGCTTTTTTTTTTTTTTTTTTTTTCATGGCTTTAGTGGCAATATAGGCTTGGAGTTGATATTATATAAGAAAATTCATATGATTTATTTTAGTTTTTGAGTGATTATTCTTATAAAAAAGAATTTCATAATCGTAACTAATTCTAACTTTATTGTTATAAATGGTGTAATTATATTTGGAATTGAAAGATTAATCAGAGACAAAGATGATTCTGAGTTGGTGAATGGGCATTTGTGAGTTTTTCATTTGGGAGAAGGATGTTAGGATGCACTGGCCTCAACAACCCACCAATTCCAATACTTGTGACTTGTCATTTTCCTTCTAAAGTTAAAACCCACAATCCCACAAGTCTCTTCTTCAAGATTCATTCGATGTGCACTAAATCCCAACGACAACAACAATAAAAAAGAAGAGAAAGAAAAACCGCCACAAAATGGATCAAGCAATGGTGGTGATGAGTTGAAGAGGGATGGACGGCCCATGTTCAATCTCAAGTGGGGTGATATATTTGACCCTAATCCCGACAACTTGCTGGCCGTTGGATTGACGGGTCTGCTGGCTTGGGCAAGTGTGCAAGTGTTGTGGCAGTTGGCTTTTATATCGCTGGCTATTCTTGTTGCTGCACTCAAGTACTCTTTTATCGCTGCTCTACTTATTTTCATCCTCATTACTCGTCTTTGACTGCCTTTCTTTTTTAGCATATTTTTACTCTTGGTTAAAACTTTTCTACTCTACAATTCCCATGTACTCTAATTGAATTTTCAAGAAATTCATATTTAGTTTACTGGCTAATTCTTCTGGTTCTTATTTGGTTTTGGTTTGCCTCAATGCTGAGAAAATGAACTTGTCATGCCAGGAATAAAGAAGGCATGTTTTAATCCAAATTGTGATGACTTATATATAGCTAATTTCTAGAAACTTGGTTAGAGTTGGAAAATTTTGAGGCCATCCCTATGATAATGTAAAAGCTTATTGTCAGTTGATGAGAATAAGCAACTGCTTCAAGGCACATATGCACCCCAACATTTAAAGAGTTTAATGCCCTCTCGTAGGATTCTTGAATCGTGACCAGATTATCAATGCTGATCAAAGTCAACAAGACAACAAGAGGGACGTTTGTATTTAACTAAAAAAATTATCTCAACATTTTAATCTTACTCATTTTCTTCCATGCCTATCTGACGCTGCTGTCATGTAAGGTTCTGGCTTTTATGGATGCTTAAGCATCATCAATTTAATTTCATTAGTACGTAACACAATTTGCCACGTAGCTCATTGAAAATAATTATATAGCATTTTAATCAAAGTCAGTCAGATGCCCAAAACTGAAAGACGGGTTATTTAATAAAGATAGCCTCTTTACAACATTTGCAGAAAACAATATCTAATGTTGACTCAACCTATTAAGTTATCAGTCAAATCTATACTTCCAAATACTTTTTGAGGGTCACAAACCTTCCATCTAGACTTCAAAGATACAAAAGTTGATTCTAGGATTCAGCTTAAAGGAGAAAGCCACTTCTTTTCCCGAGAGAAAGTGATTTATACTCCTTCACTCTTCATAGAATAATTTGTTTGGACTTCTTCACTACAACCAGACCAACCTAAAAAACAGAGGGAAGAAAAGGGATTGTTACATTAAAATTTTCATTAAAAGAGATGAAGCTTAATATTCCAAAACAGAAAATAACACAATAGCACACCTAATCTTCATCAAACTTTATCTTCTTAGGAGTAAGCATGAGGCCACCCACCTGGAAAGGAACATAAAATATGATTAAGGGGTCTCGTACTCCCAACAATATTTGACTAATTATTTGCATATGACAAAGAAATGAAAAATAACAACATAGGTTCTGTACACCAACACAAGGCAACCAATGTAAGTACACAAGAGGTAAAGAATGTGCATGCCGTCCATGTAAGTATATGTATTATATAACACTCATGAAAAAGTAACAATATCCGGTGCCTTCCACCATTTGTCACATAAACTCATCATTGGACATAAAATATCTGATTTTACTGGAAGAAATATATGATGTAATAGTTAATTTTACCATGTATGTAACATTGATGCCTTAAATAATATCATAATTTAACTACTTAATCACTTACAATTCTTATCACTTTTTAAGTTTCAGTAAAATCTTTAATCAACATTAGCTTAGACAACTGAAGTATCTAACTTATTTAAATTAACTTTAAGTTGTCACAAAATACAAAATAAAATCCAATAAACAAACACACATAAAAAAAAAAAAAAGACAGACAAATTTAAGTACCTGACCCAATTTAGTAAGATTTAGGTCAAAGTCGTCAATAAATCATTCCTATGATAATTGTATAGAAAGGAATGTATTAATTTAGGACACATGTCGAAGATTGACAAAGTGTATAAAAAAACTCATATTTATCTTATCAAGACACAATTCCATGTGCATTGGAGCAATGCAAAAAAATAGAGGTGTTTTTTATTAAACTTTTGAATTTTAATGTGTACCTTCAGCGCGCACATTATGAGGGCTCACAAAGCAAAAGATAAGTCAACAAACATGTTTCATAAGTCAGTCATTCACTGGGGAACCATGCTACACAAATTCTCTCTTCATTGCTCCACCTTGTCTAATACTCATACTCAACCACTCAGTACCACATTATGTGTCAACTAAACCATGTAATACTAAAAACGTAGAAGACTTCTAGTCCCTGTACTATTTTTCCTTAAAAATAATTATCTTAAAGTACTAACTTCAAGCAAAGAAACATCAAAACTCACGATTCTAACTTTTTTCTTTGCTGAAAATGAATTAATTTTTTTTTTTTTACCTATAATTACTACACTACTACTGTTTTCCCCATAAGTCCACCTAAAACAAAAGGCAAATAAATAAATAATTAATTAATTAGGTAAAAAAAGCAAGGTTTGGAGCTTACAATTTCTGGGCACTCATACTCAATACCAGCAGCCTCTATCCTCTTGCGCCGCTTCTGGTCACGCTTCAAGATTTTATCCACCAACTTCTTGTGTTCCATCAAAGTTCTTTCCTGAAAATCATTGAAAAAGAATGAAATTCTTAGACCCAAAAATGACTCTTCCAATTTGCATTGGTATGCATCAAAATATCAAATTTGCACAAAAGTATTTTCTCTTCTCCACAACGAATAACCTTATTTTGACGCTTGCATTCTTCTTGAACCCAGTCCACTGGCTTGTATCGGGGGTTAAATCCTTTCCACCTAATGTAGGAAATGCAGGTAGGTTACAAAGTTGCAACAACATAATGGTCAAGGCAATAAATATTCGAACATCTTTCATGTGCATTCCAATGATGTTAAAAATAGCACGTGTTGGAGATTATAATAACACATTGAACACACACATCACCTCAATACTAGATTACAGTTAATTTTATATTACTTCTTATTCTCAGCTAACCTAGATGGTGCTTGCCTAGTGTCACATAGAATACAATATCAGCCAGGGTACTTGGTAAAACTTTCCCATCAATGCCATCATATTAATTACAAATTTAAACAACTTAATTCTATTAGAAAACTATTAACTGCTTACAGTTTCGGATGAACATGTTCTGGAGGTATAAGATGCACTTGCAAAATGTGTTCAAACAATAGATATCCATGCATAGTATCAGCCACAACTTCCGCTACCTGCAATCAACAAAACATACATTAGAACAGAGGGATGAACATTACAAGTGTTTGTGCATTGAGTTCTACTAAGTTGAAAACAACCTCAGGATCCTTAAATTCGATGAAGCCAAAGTGCTTTGATTTTCTTGTCTAAAACATCAGATCAATAAACTAAGTTAACATGCCATCAATTATATAACAAATAAAACAAAAATACGAAATGTCAACCTCAGACCATAAAACAAAAGAGTCATGTATCTCAAGTCAACATAGCCAGAATCATAGTTTTTTTAGATTAAAGCAAGGAACAGTTGATGCAAAATGTAACTTGAAGAAAAATCATTTGCTAAAGCAATAGATCACACGTAGGGAATCTCTAGGTAATGTGTGTACATGATGCAAATGAAACACGTCAAAATTCACAATAACGAAAGCTACATACACCAATGGAACATTAGCATATTTGAATATAGATCCAGCATGTATAAGAATGACTTACTAACATAATCATCTGTTTTACCTTTTTATTGCGAGCAATCCTAAGCCTCTTGATGAGGCCAAATTGGCTAAAGAAAGCTATGAAAAAACAATGGAATTAGCAATAAACAACATATTATTATCCATAAAACATAGAAAAGAGAGAAATAAATAGAAGAAACCTTGCATTTCCTTCTCATAAAAGCCATGTGGAATCCGACCAATATACAAAACTGCAGACTTATTAATAAGTGGTGGTTTTTCCACGGGAAGTTTACAAGCTGGCCAGGCTTGTAGTGGCTTCAAAAAATACCAGAAGTTAATAATTTGTAGCAAAAAGGGAAACATAAAGAGACATAAGTAGCTAATGAGATAAGAGTTACCAAGAAATCAGCCGCTTGGCTTTTATCTGCAGACATGGATGAAGCTTTCTTCAAATTCTTGTTGAATGCTTTCTTTTGCTTCGCCCCCCATTTCTCACTTACAATAATAACTTAAAACCCTACAACCAGGAAAGGAAGGAAGTGATTTTGTAGCTTTATTAGGCTCTGGGGAGTCAAACAATGGGTCTAGGCCTAAACTTGATCCAGACTTGCATACCCTCTCTTTTTTAAGGCTCCAAACTCAAATTAGGTCATTTTATTATTTTAATAAATTTCAAATTCAAGTCACATCTAACTCGTACAAATTCCAAGTTTTAGAGGTCCAGATGGGATCCAAATTTGGCTGGGTATGTCCCCATTTTAAACCCATATATGTTTACACAAAGGGTATAATTAAAATTTTCTCTCTAATTTTACCTATTCCCTAACATGCCCTCTAATTTTATTTTTCACCATTTAACCCCTTTTCTCTAAATTAAATAAATATGGAAAAGACCTTTACACCCTCAAGAAATATATTAAATAATATTAAAATATATTAAAATACAATGAAGATGAATACATGGAGATCTAGCTCCGTAAAAACATCTCAACCCAATGGAGATCCAACAAGGAGATTATTGAGAGAAGAAGAAAAAGAAGAATATATGACTAGAGAAGATGAGTACATGGAGATTCAGCTCCATGAAAACATATAAGCTTCATGGAGATTCATTGGTAAGGGTGGCATTTGTGGGGTTGGGTTGGGTTGGAAATCTTCCAATCCGATTGAAAATTTTTTAATCTAACCCAATATAATTTTTCAACCTAACCCAACTCAACCCAATATTAGTCAGGTTAGGTTGGGTTGATTGGGTTGGACACAATTGAAATATTGAAAAAGGTTCTTAATAATTACAAACAACATTCCTAAAATTATATTATCACATATAAATTCAAAAATTTCAAATAATAATTATAAATAAAGGTTCAATTCATAAAATGAGTATAAATAAATATTCAATCCATAAAGTGATTACAAGTTTAACCTATTAAATGATTACAAACAAAAGTTCTTCTCCAAAAACAATGAGAAACCACAACTCTTTGTTCAATCAACAAAAGTTAAGGACACTCCAAAAAATTTCAAGAAAGTTTGACATTGAGCCCTATAAGAGTAAAACAAAGTTATAATCTAGGAAAGTCAACTTCAAAACAAGTACTAAGACAAAAGCAACAAACTACTATAACAAATGGCATGGAGAGCCTTTTCAAGATCTTTGAAAACCTTGTTTCTTTGGGACTTTCTTTTGTTTGTCTGTTAACAACAATCTATGAGCATAAATATTTATTTCCTATTTATACATCAAGCGGATGCTATTAGCAGTAAAAATTGACTTCCTACTATTATCTATAAAACAACCCTTAGGATCGTCTATTTATTAGAATCTAGCCTTAAATTACACAAATTACAAAATAATGAAGGACACTTGGCACACGTAAAAAGCATTTTAATTTCTTTAGCTAAACTTCCCAACTGCATCCAAACCTATATCTTATAAAGTACATACCATACCATTTCATAGCCTCAAAAACACCATAATTTCTTGTCAACAAACTCAAAAACATAAAATGTCAGCCTAAAAAAAAAATCTCAGTTCTCTTTTAAAATATCTTAATGGATTCTCAATTATAGATTGTATAGTCTAAGTGTTTCGATTAAAGAGCCAAAATGTAGCAACATCGATGCCTCAACTGTAACTAACTTTGCAGAAGCTCAATCCAACAAGTATCACAAACCCAATTAAGTAGCTTGAAATATCAAACCCAATTCAAGTTCATATAACAATAAAGAGAAATATCAAGCAAGCACAACAGATGATGCCCTTCTACACTTAATATTAAAATCAGAAAAAAAAAAAAAATTACAAACCAAATGCAGAAACCATGAAAACCGGAGATACCAGGAAGGCTGGATAAAACTACAAACAAACCTAAATCAAACTACAAACGACACTACAAACAAACCTAAATACTACCACAAACGATACATACCAATTAATTAACAGATATTAGTGTTAAAAACATACAAAATCAGTAGATTTCTTTGTTTGAGAAGCAACAACCAAAATCAACCAAGGAGAAGCACGACACCGTAAGCAACCAACCACTAGCGAGGAGAAGCACGGCGAGGGGAGAGCGAGAGGGAAGAGTGCGTACGAGTGAGGAACCGGCTATTAGAGACTGTGGAAGCTGGAGACTGGAGGACCACCGTGAAGGAGGCCGTGGAGCAGCAAGGATGAGATGGGCTGACTAACTGATCAGCGGAAATGGAGGAGATGGAGCAGCAAGGCGTAGGCCGTGGATGGATGAAGAAAAGGAGATGGAGGGCTGACAGGCCGGCGGCAGAGGGGAAGAAATCAGTGAAAATATGGGAGAAATGGATGAACACTTTGGCTAGGGCTCATCATTTTCTTTATATAGTCTCCGGTTCGGGTTTGGTTCTCGGTTTTTCCATCCAACCCGACCCAACCCGACCACATTACATTTAATTTAATTTATTAAAAAAAAACCCTCGCACTACATTTTATACATTCAATTACTTTATAAACTCAAAAATAATATCAAATAGTACTAAAAATCACTAATTGAAAAAACAACAAATAGAATTAAAAGTAAAGACTTAAAATCTAAGAGAGACATTTATACAAACACTTAATAAGCATGTGCATAGTTTCCATAACAAACAAGTGTTGACAAGCATCATTCTTAAGCAAATAAATCTATCACACACTCTAATGATATGCACAACAATTTTAAGGTATCCATATAAATTTTATTCATAGAACAAATTCACATCCCAAAAAATAACAAATAGACTTAAAGTAGTTGGAAAAAATAACTTACCCAGAAGAAGCCCAGAAATACAAGGAAAGACAGAAGTCCCCGAGCGGAATGGCAAGGCATTGAATGAGAAGATAAAGTTGGAGGAAAATACACAATGGGAAAGACTCAAGTATGAATAGTTGTACCCTAAACAGACAAAATCATCATCTACGATGAACACATGGCACTTTGTACAAAATTATTGGCCTTTTATAATGTGCCATATTTTGTTGTAATTATACTATAATTATACTGTACATTGGGCCAAAATTATTGGCCACTTATAATCCACAAGGAACACATGACGCCCGCCCTTGATATTGGGCCATCTTTTTTCCTTTTTTTTTTTAGGGTTTTGTTAAAAAATGATCTTATTTTGATGACTTAATTGAAAAACAACCCTTTTTTTTTTTTTTTATTCTCTGCAGCATGATTTTTTTTGGACCAAAATACCCTTAATAGTATAGCTAATTACCACTGACCCACAACTTTTCTCCTGTGACCCACCCCATTTCTCATTCACAGTAACTCTCTCCCTTTCAAACTTTTTTCTCTCATTATCTCTCTAAAATTCTCTAATCCATCAACATTGTCATCCCTCCTCCACCCAGTCGATATAGTGCTCTTACTGTCGACTATTAACTCTCCTCCATCTACCCATTGTTCCACCGCTCTCTCCATTAGGAACCTGAAACTGACAGAAGAAGCAGGACGAAGTTGAAGGAAGAAGAAGCTAAAAGTTTAAGGAAGAAGAAAGAAGAAGTTGAAGGATGAAGAAGCAAAAAATAGAAGCATAGTAGGAGGTGCGGCAGCCAACCACAAACTCCATAGTAAGAACATTATTCTCATACTCTTTGTGGTAGATGTTCTATTATGACTCAAATTGCTTGTGGGGTGTTTTTATTCTAGTAGGTTTTAAGGTTGTAGATTTTTTGTACAGTAAACACTTTGATGTGGTTATTAGAATTTTTGATTTGTGCTTTGAATTTTGTAAACCTCTAGGTTGGAAATCCCAACCTATAGACTTGGTAGAAACAATCTGATGTATAAATGCAGTGATTTACGCTAATGGGTTGTTGAACCTTATTGGAAATGCTATGCTTTTTGTGACGCTTATTTATTAATACTACAGAATTAGTGTTTTCCAGTATTGGCTACTTGATGTTCTCATTGGAATTGGTACTAGGTACTATAAATTTCTCAGCTTTGGCTTTGTTCATGTGGATTCCTAACTGAGGACATGCAAGTTTTTTAAGATTGCTGCTTGTCTGTTTTATGCCTTCTTATATGGTTGATGCTTGTGCTTTGAGATATTTTGGCTCTTTTAATTATCTTCTCATCAAATCTATATTGTTGTAGTGTCTCCTTAATTTGTTGTCTGCTTGAAAACTTTGGTTGCTTTTTAATTTTTTGGTTGCTTTTTATTTTCTATATGCCTTTTGAATTTTGTTAATTGACTTCTACTATAGAGGAGATTTAGGATGTTAAATTAGCTACTTTGAAGTTCTATGACTTTTGAAAGACAAATTTGCCTATACTTTTTTTATTTTTTGAAAAACTGGAAATGCTACTCTTGGAAGGCTAATCATACAGTTTCTAAGTGTTAACTTTTAGTTCTGTTGCAATATATTGTTCAAGTCTTGATATTGAGCAAGTACTAACTCACCCGTGTTGTTATGGCATAAGCTAGGTTGCCTATATAGCCTATATTTTGTGGTGTTTGATTAAGTAGCACCATGGAGGACATTTGTACAATTAAGAAGGATGTTACTGAAGCAATTGCACATGTACGTGCTATTTCATTCTTGCACATCTGACTAATTTAATGGGTTTTGAAGGTGAGTTTTGCATTAGCTTATTATGAAATGGTGGTATTCATTGCTTTAATGATATATCGGCATGAAAAATTGTGTTAGATTCCCAGCAATAACATGGACAAAATGCTATTTAGCATCTTATCATGTGAAAATGTCCTGGAGTATCAATTAGTAAGTATCTGAGTCTTCTACCTAGATCAGTTTAGTGTACCAGGGCTGCAACTAGCCTTGACAAAATGTTATTTAGCATCTTGCCAGTTCTGCCTTGTTGTGTGCCATTCACTGTCAAAAGTTTATATTGGTTAGGACCATTGATTGTAGTCTCTTAGTTTAATTTTAAAGTTGTCATGTAGAGATACATTAACATTTGCTTGATACCCCTCACCATGTTATGCACAACAAAGGGTAGCAGTTAGAGCATCCATGTTGTTTAAGGTGTGTTTCAATGGTATCCATGTTGTTTATTCTGGCCATTTCCCTTCAGGATGACTAGGGTGCATTAGCTCTGCTTAAGGACTGTGCTTTCTGACTAGTATTTGAAGAAAAGTTGGCAGTCCTTGTAATGAAATTTTTATTTATTTATTGGTTGGTGATTCAATGATTAAAAGGTTAAGCTATGACATGTTTTGTTTATGTGAGGACACTTATATAATGACCTATGAAGCATATAATATTTTCTTTCATCAACTAACATTGCAAGTTCTTTGTAGGTATCAAGTGAGGAAGCCACTGAAACTGCTAAGCTACTTGCTCTAAAGGAAGGTTTGCTTGTTTGTTCACAATTTTAGAATGGCATAAAGTCTTAGACTCCATTTTTCCATCATACAGCATCTAAATTCTTGTTGCAGGCTTTTTGAATTTTGATGCTAATTTTAGGATCATCATTTGACAGGTTGGGATCTCATCTGGTGCTGCAGTAGCTACTGCTATATAGTTGGTAAGGAGACCAGAAAATGCTAGGAAACTCATTGTTGTAAGTTTAATTTTTGTCGTTTCTGTGTTAGTTGTTTTATGTTCCTTTAAAAAAAAAAAAAAAAGAAAAACAGTTTTGTGTTTGTATGTTCTAACCATAAAATGGTGTTTACACTCTGATTTTATGGAAGAGAGAGCTTTTTGTATTGGTTTATAGGAGATTCTTTTATTATGAGATTGTGTTATCTTTATGTTCTTTAGAAGGCTAATTTTGCTGTTAATGCGTGACTTCAGATTTCAGACATCTTTACTTTGGCAAACCCGCGCCACTGGTTGTGTAGCTATAAAAATGCTGAAAGTTTTTTTTCTTTTATTTTCTATTTGCTTCCTTATCAATCACTTACCTACTTTTTTGTATTTATTGAGTTCAGAAATATGAATCTAATGGGTTACACTTTAGCTTGCACGCAAGCTTGCAAATCCGAAATGATCTGATCGATTCAAATTATTCAATGTGCATAGACTTAGTTCACCATATTCTATTAATTGGATTTTATTCTACTATGTATTTCTTACAGACAAATATTGGTTGAGTTGCTTGACAAATATGACCTTTTTATATCTGGGTTGATTAATATGGACTGATTCAAATTAAACATATAGACTTGCCTTAGCATATTAATTGCCTGACACTTGTTACAAATTGAATTTGCTACATGTTTTTTTCCATTAAAGTGTTTGTGGCATGTTCATTGCTTTTCAGTAAATGTTTTACTTTACCAAGAAGTCCTTTATACCTTGTCTAGTTTCCTATCCTAAGTTCTTAATTGGCCACTTATCTATTGCTCTCATAAAACATGCTTGTCAGTTGATTTTATGTTAGGCTTAGATTTTTTTTTTTTTTAATTGGATATTAATTTTGTTATGCCCTATTTACTGCAGTAAGGCTACAAATCTTGATGGGATGTTCCTGCGTGCTTGGATCAGTTTTTGAAATGCTTTTGTTGCTCAAGAAGAGGGAGATCAAGCAATGTTCGCTTACCGAACTGCTACACATTTGTTTCTAGGGTAAAGCTTTTATATTATTTTATTGAATCTTATATGCAAAGACATTCTAAAAATTTTGTTAGGGAGCTTCCTTTTTTTTTTTTTGTAGGATATTTTCTTTTTAAAATTTATTTGGGAATCTAGGAGAAGCGGGGTCTCTGAGTTCCTGTATATCATTTTGATGTTAGACTGGTTTGTTTTTCTTTAGTCTTTTGCGTAAAATTTGTGTATTTGGATTTTGTTCCTGTTGCACTTAAAAAATACGCATCATCTATAGAATCATAATTCATTGGCATTTGAATTCCACTTTTTGTTGCTTAACTATGTTTTCTGCATTTAATTAAAATTATTCACAACATTCATCCTGTGAGTAATTGTTGCCTTTTCGTTTTTTAAAAATTAAACCTCTCTGTCATGAATAGTTTATGGTTAGAACTATCAATTGTATTTCATTTTTATACTTCTATATCATGTAATGCATTGTGTTAGGGAGATATGGAGAAATGTGTGCCTTTATGTTTTATTGTATGCAAATGGTGTTGAAACGGAAATTCAGAGGGATTGGAGAAGTGGTATATGCTGGCTGTACAACTGTCTGAGTTTAGGTGGAGAAAATGTTGTCTAGATGTTGGAAATTGTATCTTTTCTCTTTAGACTTTGATTTTGAACATGTGTAGGATATTTTTTTGACCTTTTGAGGGATGGAGCTGTTTATGGTTGTCTTCCAACTTACTTGAAAATTGGTTTTTGGTCTTATTATTTTGTATGTGTTTTGGATGGTAGTTGGATACTTTTGTGTATGTGTTGAGGGCTGGTTGGTTTAACTCATTGCTTATTGAACTATATTATGGATTGGTAAATAGTGTTATTTGTGTGCCATAAATTATTGGTATTCTTAACAATATTATTGAGTTATCTCAAATGGTTACAAGAAGTTGATAGTCAATTTCTTCTTTTTCTATGGTGGTAATCTCTAACGACTAATTCTAATTTAGTTGAAAGGGTTAAACTTTTGCCTTAAGTTATTAGGTTTTATTTTATTTTTTCGTTTTTTTATATGTAGGTCTAGAAATAGGTGGTGAGATGAATCTTGCTGCTGGGATCCAAGTGGCTCAACTGGCTCTTAAGCATCACTAAAATAAAAAGCAGCAACAAATAATTGTTGTATTTGCTAGAAGGCGTGTTTTGCTTTGGCTCTTTATCTATTATCTTTCTATCGTTTCCATGTTATAGTGTGTTAGTTGACATTGTCAATTTTGGTGAACAAGACGATGGTAAGCCAGAAAAATTGGAAGCACTTCTTGCTGCTGTGAACAATAATGATAGCAACCATATTTTTCATGTTCCTTCTTGTGCAAATGCCCTTTCTGATGTTCTTTTAAGGTAAGTTGTTTTGCTTTAGTTTGATGCTTTTATTTTGCATGGTAGTAGAGTAGTTGAGTTTATTGTGATGTTTTGATTTGTGATAATTTTTGTTGCCAATATCTTAATATTGCTACTTTATGAGTCTGTACTGTTGTCCTTTGGCTGCATTGAATAGTTTTTTGTCTGAATAATAATGACTTGTACTATGATCTACAAAGACATTTACATGGCATCAATGACAGAAATGAGTATCAAACATATTAATTTCCAATAGGAGTAGCATTTTCTTTGAAATAAGTTATGATGATGTTTTTGCTACCAACACATTGGCTGGACATATCCTAATTAAAAATTTTGAGTTCATGACCCAGTCGTAAAATACTATATTGGTATTGCTATGGTTGAATGCATGAATTAATGCTTCCAAGTGTCTTGCATTCACATGACAGGTTAAAATACATATAATTCGAAATTGGTTAAAGTTTTGAATTTTTGTTGTTAGTTTTTGTTTGATTAGTTACTAAAAATTGAAATGGTATTACACAGGCTTGGTTCTCGAACATTTTAGAAACCTGACAAAGTTAAATACCCGGTCATGGATTTCGCCTATGCTGCTGGAGGCATCATGACAGGAGTTCTTAGTGCGCATTAAGGATTTGCAACTCTTTACCTTAGTTGCTGAGAAGGTTCAACAGCAAGAGCAAGAGCTCGCAAAACACATTGCTAAGGAAAATGATGATGAGTTCTAAACAAAAATAATAAACCTCAAATGCATTCAATCGCATCTATTTGGTTTGTAGAATGTTTTCATGGAAATAAAACTTATATTGTTTGGAACCCTGGTTCACAATTTGGTTTAAGAACCTTGTAAAGAATCTAAATTGTAGGATTGCTAATATCAAAGGTTAAGTATGACCAAGTTCAAAGGGATGGTTTTCTGATACTTTTTATTTATTTATTTTTATTTTTTTGTAATGTGAACTAAGACATGACCTCCTTGGTTTGTTTAAATGAGTATGTGAATGACATGTTACAGTGGTGCAATTGTATCCTCTGTTCTTGTATTGAATAGATCTTGCTTGAATTGAAGTTTTCATCCTTTTCGGTTGTATTATTGTTTGAAAAAGTGAAGAACCTTTATCATATAATTTACTATTGTTGTTGTGTTAGAAGCTCATGATGCATGAATGGTAAATAATAACTATACAAATAACAATTATTAACTTGTTGGATAAAAGTTTCCATATCAACAAGTACAAAAAATCTCAATAAAATCAAAGTAAATAAGTAAGTTAAATGTCAACCTTAAGATAATCTCCATATCAATTGAATTAATGACCACTCCATCATCTTCACTGTTGACATCCTTGGTTTTCAGATCTCTCCAATTAATTTAAGAGGTGCATTGAATTAGTTGTTGCAACCCGAGTACTTCCAATCGAAAAAGTTTTAATATTATCCAAGAATTATTAGAAGTACAAAAAAGAATGCTCAATTTCAAACCTAGGAACATAATTCCCAACCTTGGGGTTGGGACTCCCAACCAGTGGGTTGGAATTCCCAACCCAGAGTCGGGAACCTTCCTAAACTCAAGGATAGGATTCCCAACTTTTGAGTTGAGAATGAGATTCCAAACTCGGAGTATGAGAATGGGTTGGGATTTCCCAACCAGTGGGTTGGGATTCCCAACCCAGAGTCGGGAACCTTCCCAAACTCAAGAATAGGATTCCCATCATCAGGTTGGGATCCCAACTTCCGAGTTGGGAACGAGGTTCTAAACTCGAAGGGTGGAAATGGGTTGGGATTTCCTAACCTTGGGGTTTGGACTCCCAACCAGTGAGTTGGGATTCCCAACCCAGAGGTTGGGAGTACCAACAAAAGGGGTTGGGAAGGTTGCTAACCCCTAGGTTGGGATTTCAAACCCGAAGGGTAGGAATCCCAACCTAAGGATTGGAAATCCTAACGTACCTATTGAGATTCCCAACCCTGAGATTGGGTTATTTTTCGATTTCAGACTGTATCTAAGGTGGATTCCTAACCCGAAGTTGGGAATCCAAACCTAAAAGTTGCATTTAAGTTGGGACTCCCAACTGCCGGGTTAGGAATCCACCTTAGATACAGTTCGAAATCGAAAAATAACCTAGTCTTTCCCAACTTTTAGGTTGGGATTCTCAACTTTCCGATTGAGAATCCACTCTAGATATCGTCGGAAGTCGAAAAATAACCCGAAGACAGGGTTAGAAATCTCAACCTACAGGTTGAGAGTCTCAACTGTTGAGTTGAGAATTTTAATAAAAAGATTAGGATTCTTAATATGGAAGTTGGGAATCCCAACTTTTGGGTTGAGAATCTCAACCTAAACACAAATTTCAATACAAAGTCAACATTCTCTATATAGAGGCTCCAAACAAATGCCATCAAACTTAGCAATACTTGTCCATTCTGCAAATTCCATCACTTAAATGACATTCATCTCCAAGCATTCAATAAACAAGAAATCCATAATAGTTAAAACTAAAAATTAAAGCTTTCGAACTTGACAACCTTCAATATGTCAAACTTGGTAGTGTATTTTGAAATTTCAAATAGAAGATTTATATATAATAGTTTTAATGGACAACTTTCTTATCCTCTTATAAATTATGTAAGATATTTGGTATAGTGTGAAATACTTCACACGTCCTTATAAGGCCTCTAATGCCATAAATTTGGTTATTTGCATATTACAAATTACACACATAAAATAGTTATTAGGTGTATGGTACAAGGTACGTAGATTTAACAATATATATATATATATATATATAGAATAGAAATCTTCAATACACATAATTTCAACATAAGGAGAAATAACCTAACAGTTTTAATTGCACAACAGATTGACTGATGTGCAGATTCAGTCACACATCAAGCTTCATTAGGGAAAAAGCTGCCAATATTTTATAAGTTTTGTACATAACTACACCACACTTGCCTAGTTTCTTAATACAAATGCAATCTATCATTGAGTTGTTAATGTTGTAGAGAATGCAGAGACTTTCTAATACTTCTTTTAACCGTCTTGATATCAATCAACTTGTCCTAAACACAACAAGGGAAGCTAAGAAATGATCTTGATTAAAGCCCTCATTATAGCACCATGAGTGTTCACATGCTCCTCATACAGACGAGAAGCATCTTCCTCAGTTTTTGCCCCTGTGTAAGCTTGAAGGAAGCTGCCTCTTGCATTATAACACTGAGCTTATTGTCCTCAGTCATGGCATTCAACCACCATTTGACGGCAGAGTGAAGCGCAGCTGCTGCACCTTTAATATCTCCAGCACACTCTTTAAGAGCCACAAGGGTAGATACAGTGGCAGACCTGTGTTGGATATCAGATACCTTAGCTTAGGACTCAACTGCAATATATGGGTGGTTGGCAGTAGCAACTTGTGCCCTTGGCAAAAGAACAACTTTTGACTTGTTAAGGAACTTCTCTCCAAACTACCCTAATATTTCTTTAGCTTTCCCAGCCTTGTTCTCTCTCACTGACACTAGAACGTTGAAGCAATACTGGCATCACACTATCTGATATCAGGTCGGGCAATGTTGCAACAAGTTATTAAGCCTCTATAAGTTCATCAATGCAAATAATAAATCTAGTAAAACTACACAAGTAGGTAGAGTCTATTTCACAGGGTGATTCGAAATAGAGGTACATAATGCAACTATATTACAATATACTAATGAAATATCTTATCCAACTTATTTGATCGCAGTACAAGCACTCGATTTTCATATATGACCTACCTTTGCTTTGCTGAATGGTTCGCGTCAAGTATATGAGGAAGCTGCAAAAAATACCTATAACATCAACAATAACAACTACCAATACAATCTAACTTTATCATTCTATTAAAATACTCATAAATACAATCTAACTTTATCATTCTATTAAAATACTCATAACATCACACACAAAATACACCATATAGCCATAACCCACATGCAATAGCCCAACCTTGGTTCACGTCACCGCATTCGGATACCCAAAGCAAGTCAAACTGCTCACCCATAACACCACACACAAAATACACCAAACAGTCTTAACCCACTTGCACTAGCTCAACCTTGGTTCACAATACTACATTCGGATACCCAAATCAAGGAAAACTAGTAAAAAAAACTTACCACCTACAAAGAAGAAATCGATATCGGAATGAAGAAGTCGATCAGCTATGGCACAGTACAGTGTCGTCCAAAACCTCAGCCGTTGCTTCTTTTGTCGGGGTGGGAAGACGGAACACACTTTTAGCGTGGAAAATGACAGAGAATAAGATGTGGAAAGTAAGAAGATCGAGTGAGCTATGGGAAGGGACAAAATGGAAGGCTGCAATGGGCGGGAGAGTCATGACAATGGATATAAGGGTCACAACAACTTAGTTTCAGTAATAGAAGGTTGCAATGGATTATGAATGCATTTCAGTAGCTGACGGGTAAAGATGTAGCTTATGGCACCCATTTTCATTAAGGGCGTTTTTATCCATTCAATGCCTTCTTTTAATATTAAAATATCAAAAGATTAATTTTAAGGGTTATCTATCCAAATGAGTCATTTTCTCAATTTTGTCTTTTTTTTAAGGGTTCAAACCCTGACTAGACGTCTAGACCCTTCGATTAAATTGAGAGTCCCGTTCTAGACCTAGCTTGCACATATAGAGGGTTTGTCCAGACCCACACTAGATCCGTTTTGATTGGGTCATACCTAGGTTGACCAGATTTTTTTTTAATTCAAATTTGAGTGGCTACATTTGCTATGTAGATCCCTAGTTAATATTTTTTTTTTAATATCCAATATTATATGCGAATAAAATTACTAAAATAGTAAATATTTTGTAATTACGTCCACATATTGCTTTTAGCATTGTCGATGAAACTGATTTTTGCTGAAAATTCATTGGAAATTTTTTTTATTTTTTGAATTTTTCCTTGAACATCAAATTCAATGAAATCAAGAGGGAATTTAGTGGCTGCATTGAATGACAGAATCAAATTCTCTTTGATGGATTTCATTCTTTGATCAGACGACTGTAACAATGTTCATGCCACTACCTCTAGGTCCCGTCGCCACAGATTTTGGAAACTTGAATCTCTTCTTTGTGTCATCACCATTTTCATAGACACTTAATCACAACCAAGAAATGAAAACAACCTAGAATTTAGAATCCAAAACCAATTCAAAAAATTAAAATAATGAGCACTGTTATGGGTAGTTGTTGACGTGAAACTGATCATCACCTTTGTTCAAGCTATGCTACAATAAGAGATACAATATGACATTTTTAGGGACTTGATTAAGATAGGGTACATCAGAGACACGAACAGCTTTGAGAGCCATTTTTGTTTTCTAGGTTTTTGCAAGAAATTGTAGAGGAAGAGAAAACAAGAGAGAAGAGACTACACGGTTTTTTCGAGCTTTGTTAGGACTTAGACACGATAACGAAGAAATGGAAAGACTGAAGAGGTGGTGGTGGATGTGCATACAAAATATATAACTTTTTAATAATTTTATTCAAAAATAATATTAGATATTTAAAAAATACTAATTTGGAGTGTCCATCCACTTTTTGGGGGTGGAAATATCACCACTCTCCAAATTTTTCTCCCAAAAATTTTATGGGCTAAGAAATTCTATGAAGAGAAAATTGAGAAAATGGCGTTTTTTGGGAAGCCATCCTCAAAAGTAACCTTTTTATTTTTTATTATTAATAAAAACACTGAAATGATAAAAATGCCCTTAATGAGTAATTTTTGAAATCAATCCCAACCTATAGGTTGGGATCTCAATCCCGAGGTTGGAAATTTCAAATAGGGTTAAATATCAAAAATTGGGATTCTCAACTTTTAGGTTGGGATCCCAACCTAAAGGTTGAGAATCCTAAACTTAGATGTTTATTCAACTTTGGGATTCCCAACCTCAAGGTTGGGATTCTCATATTTGAAGTTGAGATTTCAAATATGAATATTGAATCAAGGTTGGAACTCCCAACTTTTAGGTTGGGATTCCCAACCTGGAGGTTGAGAATGTCAACCTAAATGTTCAATTATATATATTTCGTAATTAAACAAATTTTTAGGGTTGTTTCGTAATTATTAAATTTAGAATAGAGGGCGCTTCTTGGGTAAGAAGCGCCCTTAAAGATATTTTCTAAAATTACAAAATTGCACTTTTATTTTTTTGAATTATCAAACCTGACCTTATTATTATTTTTTGAACAAAATTACCCCTCCCATTTCTTCAATATCAAAATTCATAATCCCAACCTCAAGGTTAGGATTCCCTATCAATCCTAACTTTCAGATTGGGAATCCCAACCTCGAGGTTGAGATTCCCAACCTTAATTGAAAATTCAGGATGAAATTCATAATTAAATAAATTTTTGGGGTTATTTCATAATTATCAAATTTAGAATAGAGGGCGCTTCTTATCCAAGAAGCGCCCTTAAAAGTATTTTTAAAAATTACAGAATAGACTTCTAGTTTTCTAAATTATCAAAACGGACCTTATTATTATTTTTTGAAAAAAATTACCCCTCCCATTCCTTCAATATCAAAATTCATAATCTCCCACAATTCATCAACATCATCAATCCAATTCATCAACATCATCATCTCCCACAACAATAACAATATTATCAAATCAATAATTAACAAACAAACACAAAAAAAAAAAAAAAAAATGAAATCTGGTTCTGGGTTCGCGAACCTAAAACCGTCTGGTTCTGGGCTCGGCTGGTTCGCGACCACCATCGTGAACCAGATCCAACTCAGGAAAAAAAAAGAGAAAAAAAGGAAAGAAGAAGAAGAAGAAGAAGAAGAAGAAGAAGAGAGGGTGGGTCAGTGGAGGGAAAGTTTTAGAGAGAGAATCAGAAATGGGATGGGTCAGTGGAGGGAAAGTTTTAGTGAGAGAATCAGAAATAGGGTGGGTCAGTGGAGGGAAAAACAATGGTAAATGGTAATTAGTTGAACTATTAAGGGTATTTTGGACCAAAAAGAATCATGCTGCAGGAAATTAAAAAAAAAAGAGGTAATATCCCAAAGGGTCATTCAAAAAGGGTTATATTTGGTTAAAACCCGACGAATTTTACATATCACATAATCCATTTCATAATTAATTCTTGTTAAATTTTACAAGAAACATGCCACAATCAAAATTAAACAAAAAATAAAACTAAAATTTAAAATTTAAATAATACAATATCATTATTCTCATAAGTCCAAGTATTCATATGACTTCCTTCACAACTAGTTATATGTCTAGTTGCGTAATATATTTAAACAATTCAATTAACTATCACAACATAAATGTCGAAAACTTGGAAGCTAAAAATTGACGCAAAATCAAAAACAAAATTATACCTAGATTCTCAAATTGTAACATAAAAAAAAAAAAAAAATCAATTAAATTGCAAGCTGTTAAATTATATAATAGTAAAAAGGCAAAGTTAAACAAAATAAACACATAAACAAGCATTAAATTGGTCAATAACACACTAACAAAAAAGGTCAACACCAAACTAGGATCAAGTGCATTATATTAGTTTCTTGTGTCCATGGCAATGTATAAAGTAGGATCAACTACATAGTAGGAGCCACTAGTTCACTAGATGAGCATATGCACATATACAACAAAGATGGCGCAAAAAGGATGTTTTATACACATTGGGCTATTCAAAAGTTCACTAGATACATGAATAGTTTATCAACCACTACGACACATTTATATGTTATATTAAACTCATGACATAAATTCAAACAACAAATACTCAATTAATCAAATGAGCATGACTGATGATGAGAACAAATGCTCTAAAAAGCAATGAGCTATAAAAGACTGAGTGCCAACAATATGGGCAAACATAGAAGAGGAAATTTACAATTACTGATACAAGTAACAAAGTCCAAGAAGTAACCTAACTTGGTCTAGTTGTACTGATGCCTACTAGTTACCTATTATATGCGTTGACTCTAGTAATAAAACTTCATAACACTTAGATTTTAAAATAGCATTTGCAAGGGTATCAAAGTTACAAATGAGAGTCAATCAACAAAAACAAGAACTTGATTTCATAGTTCCTTCAAATCACGCTATTTCCAATTCATTAATTGGCTACTAAAAATCATTTGTTTTTTACATTCTTCCCATTTATTTTTATTCCTCTTTCTCTTTATTAGCAGTACTATGAAATTATAAATTCATATTACAATACTGTAAAAATTCATAAAACTTACATAAACTTAAATACAAAAAAAATCAGAACTTATACTACGAAATAACAGCAATACGTTGTTTAATATAATGCAGCATTAATTACAAACTTACATAGAAATTAGCACCGCAAATATTTCTAATTGAACAAATACAAACAACTCGATATTAGAATAAAAATAAAACAAAGTGAAAGAAGAATGCATCCATGGTTTCTAAGCAAGAGATTGTTAATGGTTTTCACCATTTTTAGACTCTAATAAATCTCTCAAAATCATCTTTCAAATAATAGTAAAAGCAACACAGAGTGTTGCTTGTTTTAAGGTTATACCAAGATTTATAGGGCTTCCAATGTTGACACCAACCCCACAACCAAAGCCAAAGCTAGTAAATGCCTGGAAATCTATGAAAGCAAAGGGATTCAAATAAAAACAATAACAACAACTTGAATAAAAACAAGTCAGAACAAGAGACTAACAAACACCCAATATCACAAAACTACCAGAAACAAAAAAAAAAAAAAAAAAAAAAAAAAAAAAAGTTGTTGGAGATGCTTATGGTCACCCAAGATGAAGTGACAACACAGTAGTGATGAGGATCTTGAAAAGATCTATTGGTGTTTGATCGACAAAGCTTGAAGTGACGACACTAGGGGAGAGAGAGAGAGAGGCATAATTGACCAAACCAAGGTTTTTATGAAATAAAACGAATAAATGGTCTTTAAACACCCGATCTCTTATGACCTTAAACACCCGATCTCTTATGGGTCTGATGAAACCCACTTTCAGACCCATAGCCTTTGGCTGTTGAGCATATGCACACATACAGCAAAGATGGTGGAAAAAAGCTATTTTATACACACTAAACTATTCAGAAATTCACTGGATGCATATACAATTTATCAACCACTATGACACATTTATATGTTATATCAAACTCATGAGGTAAATTCAAACAATAAATACTCAATTGATTAAATGAGAATAGTTGATGATGAGAATAGATGCTCTAAAGTAGTGAGTAATAGAAGACTAACTACCAACTAAATTGGCAAACATATAAAAGGAAATTTACATTTCCTCATGCAAGTAGCAAGAAGTAAACTAACTTGGTCCAGTTCTACTGATGCCTACTAGATTACCTATTATATGCATTGACTTCGATAATAAAACTTCATAACCCCTAAATTTCAAAATAGCATTTGCAAGTATATCAAAGTTGCAAATGTGAGTCAATCAATGAAAACGGGGATTCAATTTTATAATTATATCTAATTGATAAGGATGATACAGTTGTTGGAGTTGATAAGGATGTTGAAGTTGAACAATCCTTAGATAAAAATGTTGAACGGGTCAAGTCCATCTAAAGAGTTGTTTTTGTTTTTATCTAAACACATGGAACCACTTATCTAATTGTAGTTTTATTATAAAATTTTGTTGTAATTCTGTTGATAATTTTTATCTTGTAATCTTTTTCTTGTACTTGAAATTTATCATGTAATTTGTACTCCACTATTTATAGTGAATGTGAAATACAAGTATGTATGTTCCATTTCACCAATTTGTCTGGTTTCTAAATATCTTTACTTGGTATCAGAGCCAATCAAGACAAACATCCAAACTCCTATTTGTTTAACATGTCAACAGAAGCTGCAATTAACTCAACTATGACAGAATCTCTACCCATTGAATCCACATCCTTAACAGCGCCTATTTTAACCACAATCATCTCTTCTACATCACAAAATCCAATTTTTTCTCCCCTATCAGTAGTCGATACCTTCAATCCTTTTGGTGGCAAACTCAACTACTCAACATTAATCAAACTAGATCGCAAAAATCATCTTCTTTGGAAATCAATAATTCTTCCAATTATCAAATTGGATGACTATCTTTTGGGAACAACTCCCTGTCCTCCAGAACTACTTCCAGAAACTTCGAAAACTTACTTACCCAAACGAAATCCAGCATATGAACACTGGATGATACATGACCAGCTCTTATTGGGCTAGCTTCTAAGCTCAATGACTGAACCAATACTTGTTAAAGTAGTTGGTCTAACCACATCTCAAAAAGTGTGGACAAAACTTGAAACAATGTTTGCTAATCAAAGTGTGGCAAATACGCTGAACTATAGACATTAGTTACAGCATACAGTGAAGGGCTCATTAAGCATTGATGAGTATCTTACCAAAATGAAGAGCTTAGCAGACCAAATGGAAGTGGCAGGACATCCTTTATCAAATTTTGAACTTATAACTCTTGTTTTGGCAGGTTTGGATCGTGAGTATGATAGTGTTGTGTCATTGATTACACATCAGAAGGCACCAATAAGCTAGTCAGAAGTTGAGGCAATATTGATGACACAGGAGACTCGTATTGAACAACTGCATTCCCAGAATTCTATTTCTGCAAATTTTGTCACACACAACAAACCAGGAAATAATGGAAAGCCCAAAGATCCTCAATCTCAGAACAAAGGTATTCACTCTCCATATTAGGTTAGTACTCATGGCAGAGGGCAGTCTCAAGGGTGTGGAGGAGGTCGATTTAACCAAGGCCAACGACCTTCATGTCAAGTTTGTGGAAAACGTGGACATACAGCTGCTATCTATTATTACATATACGATCAAAATTATAATAATAGAGATGCAAACAATAATCAGCGAATAGGAACTGATGCAGGAGCTGTTACTGCCACCCCTGACATTGTTCAAGACTCCTCCTGGTATGCAGACAGTGGGGCAACAAATCATGTTACCAATGATCTGAGCAACTTGATGGTAAAATCTGAATACAATGGTAAGAAAAATCTTGTTATAGGTGATGGAAGCCCTTTAAAAATTAGTCATACTAGTTCTTCAAAATTCCATACTGCTAATTCAGTTTTGAACCTTAACAAAATTTTTCATGTCCCTGACATTACAAAAAATCTGTTAACCATTTCCAAACTTATTGCTGATAATAATGTTGTGATTGAATTTAATTCCAACTGTTGTGTTGTGAAGGAAAAGGCAACTCAGAAGATCCTGTTTTAAGGGAGGCTTAAGCAAGGACTATATCAGTTGGACATGCCCATAGCTTCATCATTTCAAGTTCAATCAAGTTTGAGTCCCAAGTCAAGTCAACATGTGAATTGTAGTTTAGTCGAGTCTAGTCCTAGTTCTGCTTGTTTTTTGAACACTATTTCAAATAAAATATGGCACTAAAGATTAGGCCATCCTTCGAGCAAAATTCTAAAATCTGTTCTTAGTGCTTGTAATGCAAAATTTACTTTCAATAAAAATTTAGAATTTTGTGATGCTTGTCAACTTGGAAAAAATCATGCTTTACCTTTTTCTTTGTCTCACACTAAAACCTGCTCACCTCTTGAGTTAATCCACACAAATCTTTGGGGTCCTGCACCGATGTTTTCAAATAAGGGTTATAGATATTATATTCACTTCATTGATGATTTTACTAGATTTACTTGGATTTATCCCCTTAAACAAAAATCAGATGTCTTAAAGATTTTTCTTCAATTTAAATCCTTAGTTGAAAATAAATTTGATAGAAAAATCAAAGTTTTACAAAGTGATTGGGGTGGTGAATATAGATCTTTTAAAAATCTTCTTATTGAAAATGGAATCGAGTTTCGACATCCTTGTCCTCATGTTCATGAACAAAATGGAAAGGCTGAACGAAAACATCGTCATATCGTTGAATTGGGTCTAACCTTACTTGCTCAAGCATCCTTACCACTAAAATTTTGGTGGAACTCCTTTTTAACCGCAGTGTATCTGATTAACAAATTGCCAACATCTGTTCTAGATGGAATTTCTTCATGGGAAAAACTTTATAATTCTCCACCAAGTTCGTGTTTTTGGCAGTGCATGTTTTCCATTTTTACGACCTTATAATAAACATAAACTGCAATTTCATACATGTAAATGTGTTTTCCTAGGATATAATGAGTCTCATAAAGGCTACAAATGTCTTAGTCCATCAGGTCGTATTTATATCTCAAGACATGTAATTTTTAATGAACCGCATTTTCCTTTCGCTACTGGGTTTTTTTTAACTTCTGATATCTCTAACAAGTCCTCAGATGTCATCATGACTTGGCCTTTAGAGTTGTCAAATCCTATACAGTATGGGTCCACATCTGATAGTAGCTCTTCAGCTTTCTTGATGTAGGAAATTCTTAAGTTGCACCTTTTTATCACAACATCAAGGGACCGGTCATAATGTTATTTCTCTTTCACCAGCTATTTCCCATCATTCATTTTCTCAATCAACAGCTCCTTGCACTACCAAAACAAATTTGCCACATCACATTCACACCACACAGTCAGAGTTTCAACAAATCTCCACAATACCATACTAGTCAAACAACGCATTTGCAACCAATCCAACAACCCCCAATATCACACCAGTCCGAATCATCATACTAATCTGACCAGCCAAACGATAACCAGCCACCACAACCTCAGCAACCAGAACAACAATTGTCACTAGACCAGCAGTCCAACGATCTGCAATCAAATTCACAACCAGTTGTTTTACAACTAGACCAGCTTCCAGATGACCTTATCAACCCAAACTCATTGTTGCCATCCTCCTCTATCATCAATGTTGTTCCTGAATCTACCTCTTCTCACTCACATAAACAGCCTATCTCTCACATTCCAACTCACCCTATGATAACCCGAGGTCGAGATGGCATCTTCAAGCCCAAAAGCTTTTCCAGTGTTGCTCAGACCATTGATGACCTGACTTTACCGCATTTGATCGAACCTCGTACTATGAAAAAAGCTCTTTAAATTAAAGAGTGGAAGCAAGCTATGGCAGATGAATTTTGGGCTCTTCGAAATAATAACACTTGGACACTTATACCCAATTTATCATCTTATAATGTTGTTGGAAACCGGTGGGTGTTTAAACTTAAATTGAATCCAGATGGTACAGTTGCTCGTCACAAGGCATGCCTTGTAGCAAAAGGTTTTCATCAGACGTCAGGTGTTGATTATCGTGAGATTTTCAGTCCAATAGTTAAAGCTACAACTATCCGAACTATTCTGGCTCTTGCCGTTAGTTTTCAGTGGCCTGTCAAACAACTTGACATTAATAATGCTTTTTTGAATGGTGTCCTCCAAGAGAATGTTTACATGTTTCAACGGGAAGGCTTTATTGATTCTACTTGACCTATACATGTTTGCAAACTGAATAAGGCATTATATGGTCTTAAACAAGCTCCCAGAGTTTGGTTTGAAAGACTTTGCACCACTTTAAAACAATGGGGATTTTCTAATGTTGTGTTTGATACTTCATTATTTGTTTACAAGACCAAATCCACTGTCTTGCTCCTTTTGGTGTATGTTGATGACATACTCATTACAGGCAATGATCCTACATCAATATCTCAGTTTACTGCTAAGCTTCATGCTACTTTTACTCTTAAAGATTTAGGTGATCTTCATTTTTTTCTTGGCATAGAAGTTCTTCGTAATAACTCTGGTATGTACTTAACTCAATCAAAGTATATTCGTGAATTATTACATCCATTTGGTCTCGATCATGTTAAACCTTATATGACTCCTATTCCTATTAGTGTCTCAACTTTTAGTGAAGAACGAATGGAGAATCCCACTTTGTTTAGAAGTGCCATTGGTGCTTTACAGTATTTGACGTTTACAAGACCTGACATTGCATTCATTGTTAATAAACTTAGTCAATCTCTTCAAGCTCCTACGGTTTCACACTGGCAAGCAGTGAAAAGAGTTTTCGTTATTTGAAAGGGTCTATTACTCAAGGTTTACATTTTAAGCCAATGTTAGGTTGGATTTAGTTGGTTTCTATGACACAGATTGGGCATGCGATTCCATTGATCGAAGATCTGTAGTAGGGTACTGCGTTTTTATTGGTGATAATCTTGTCTCGTAGTCCTCTAAGAAACAACATGTCGTGGCTCGTTCTAGTACTGAATCCGAATATCGCTCCCTATCTAACTTGGCTGCTGAAATTGCTTGGTTTACATCTTTGTTAACTGAACAGAAAATTAAGTTGCCTCGTTGTCCTGTTGTTTGGTGTGATAATATGAGTGCTGGTGCTTTGGCTGTTAATCCTGTGTTTCATGCTTATACTAAACATATTGAGATAGATGTCCACTTTGTTTGGAATATGGTTCTTAATAAAGTTTTGGATGTTCGTTATGTGCCTTCATGTGATCAAATAGCAGATTGTTTGACTAAGCTATTGTCTAGTCATCGTTTTGCTTATTTGAAGTCCAAACTTGGTGTGTTTGCCTCACCCTTACGTTTGAGGGGGCATGATAAGGATATACAATTGTTGGAGTTGATAAGGATGTTGAAGTTAAACAATCCTTAGATAAAAATGTTGAACGGGTCAAGTCCATCTAAAGAGTTGTTTTGTTTTTATCTAAACACATGGAACCACTTATCTAGTTATAGTTTTATTATAAAATTTTGTTGTAATTCTATTGATAATTTTTATCTTGTAATCTTTTTCTTGTACTTGAAATTTATCATGTAATTTGTACTCCACTATTTATAGTGAATGTGAAATACAAGTATGTATGTTCCATTTCACCAATTTGTCTAATTTCTAAATATCTTTACTCTAATGATGCTATTTCCAAGTCATCAATTGGCTAGTAAAACCATTTATTTTGCACATTCTTCCAATTTATTTTCATTCTTCTTTCTCTTTATTAGCAATACTACGAAATTATAAATTCATATTACAATACTGTAAAAATATATAAAACTTATATGAACCTAAAAACGAAAGAATCAAAACTTATACTACAAAGTAACAACACATTGTTTAATATAATGCAACACTAATTATATACTTACATAAAAATTAACACCACAAATATTCCTAATTGGACAAACACAAATAACTCAATAGCAGAATAAGTAAAACAAAGTGATAAAAGAATGCATACATGGTTTCTTAGCAAGAGATTGTTGATGGTTTTCGCTATTTTTGAGCCTCAATAAATCTCCCAAAATCATCTTTCAAATAACAATAAAAGCAACAAAGAGTGTGCATTTGTTTTAAAGAGGTACGAAGATTTATGAGGCCATCAACACTAACACCAACACCACAACTAAAGTCAAAGCCAACAAATGCTTGGCAAGCTTTGAAAGCAAAGGGATTCAAATAAGAACCACAACAATAGCAACTCCAATAAAAACAAATTTAAAAAAAAAAAAAAAAGATTGACAAACACGTAATATCACAAAACTGCTAGAAGCATATTAAAAAAAAAAAAAAAGACATATCGAATTGTCGAAGATGTTAGTGGTCATCGGTTATCAAGCGAAGACAAGGCGGCAATGGGGAGATTAAAAGATCTGCTGGTGTTTGATCGATGAAGCTTGAAACGATGATGATAAAGAGAGACACAATCAAGCACAGTAGGGTTTTTATGAAAGAAAACGGATAAAGAGTTTTTAAACAGTCGATCTCTTATTAGTCTGATGAGGCCTATGTATAGACCGTTATCCTGCCAGCTATTGAGCATATACACATATATAGCAAAGATGGCACAAAAAGGTTGTTCTATACACACTGGGCTATTCAGAAGTTCACTAGATGCATGAACAGTTTCTCAACCACTATGGCTCTTTTATAAGTTATATTAGACTCATGAAGTAAATTCAAACAATAAATACTCAATTAATTAAATGAGCATGATTGATGATGAGAACAAATGCTCTAAAAAACAGTGAGCAATGGAAGATTAACTGCCAACTAAATTGGTAAACATACAAAAGGAAGTTTAAAATTGTTGATGCAAGTAGTAAGAAGTAAACTAACATGCTCCAATTCTACTGATGCCTACTAGATTACCTATTATATGCATTGACTCCAGTAATAAAACTTCATAACCCTTAGATTTCAAAATAGCATTTTCAAGTGTATCAAAGCTGCAAATGTGAGTTAATCAACAAAAACGAGAACTCAATTTCATAGTTATATCAAATTATGCGAATTCTAATTCATCAATTGGCTACTAAAACTATTTGTTTTTCACGTTCTTCCAATTTATTTTTATTCTTCTTTCTCCTTATCAACAATACTACAAAATTATAAATTCATATTACAATACTATAAAAAAATACATAAAATTTGTGTGAATCTAAATATGAAAGAATCAAAACTTATACTACAAAGTAATAACAACACATTATTTAATATAATGCAGCACTAATTACAAACTTAAATAGAAATTGGCACCACAAAGATTCCTCATTGAAGAAACGCAAACAACCCAATGGCAGAACAACAATAAAACAACATGAGAGAAGAATGCATACATGGTTTCTTAGCAAGAGATTGATGATGGTTTTCTCTATTTTGGGGCTTCAATAAATCTCAAAAATTCATCTTTCAAATAATATTAAAAGCAACAAGGAGTGTGTGTTTGTTTTAAGGTTGTACCAAGCTTTATGGGGTTACCAACGTCGACACCAACACCACAACCAAATCCAAAACTAGTAAATACATGGAAAGCTATAAAGGAAAAAGGATTCAAATAAAAATAGCAACAACAACAACTCCAATAAAAACAAATCAAAACAACAAACTAACAAACACCTAATATCACAAAACTGTCGAAAGCGAAAAAAAAAAAAGGACATACCCAATTACCGAAGATACTGGTTGTCACCGGAGATGCAGCGTCGACATAGCCAATGATGAAGAGATTGAAAAGATCTACTACTATTTGATTGTTAAAGCTTGAAGCAGTGGCGATGAGGGGAGAGAGAAAGGCGCAATCAAGCTGAGCAGGGTTTTTGTGAAAGAAAACGGATAAAGGGTTTTTAAACACCTGTTCTCTTGTGGATCTGATGAGACCCACATATAGACCTGTATTCTACTTGCTAGTTATTTTTATACACTAGGCTATTCAGAAATTCACTACATGCATGAACAATTTATCCACCACTACGACACATTTATATGTCATATCAGACTCAAGGGGTAAATTCAAATAATAAATACTTAATTGATTAAATGAGTATGACTAATGATGAGAACAAATGCTCTGAAAAGTAATGAGCAATAGAAGACTAACTACCAACTAAATGGGCAAACATACAAGTGGAAATTTACAATTGCTGATGCAAGTGGCAAGAAGTAAACTAACTTGGTCCAGTTTTACTGATGCTTACTAGAATACCTATTATATGTATTCACTTCTGTAATAAAAATCTGTAGCCCTTAGATTTCAAAATAGCATTTGCAAGTTTACCAAAGCTGCAAATGTGAGTCCCCACACAAGGTGAGAGGGACAATGCAACACCCCAAATTCTGACAACAAGAAATTAAGATGCTACGAGCAATCTAAATCATAAAATCTCTAAAAACTTATACCCATTGTAAAAGTAATCAGCAAAATATATCCAAATATTGTCTCTAAAAGAAAATCTCTAACAATTAAAATTTAACAAATCACAATTTGTTTCTAATCTCCAACCTTACAATATTCAAAATGAAATAAATCAAAGTTTCTAAACTAAACATCAAATCATATCAAAGCTTCTATGATCAACAATCCCAAGCTTTTAACAGTCATTATTCATAGATCTTAACTACTCTGCAAAAATGATGGAGACGAGGGGTGAACCGTCAACTCGATAAGTAAATTCATGCATAACATTGGTATTATTGCATTTACCTTTATGAGTCAAAATATGAAACATAAATATGCATAATCGAATTCTAAAATCAAAAATTGAAAACCATATATTTATATGAACATTTTTCATGTTTGCAATCAATGTCATTCAGGATACAAAATAACGAAATCAAATACCATATAATACATACATTTATTCAATATAAATAAAAAGTTAGCTCATATCATATAGTGTCACAAGTACCCCATGTGATGTGGCCAAAATATATCACAATTAACCGTGTGATGCGGTCAAAATAACAAAATATGTCATAATTCCCCATGTGACGCGGCCAAAATAACAAAATATATGCGCACAGAAATCCAGCTGGACCAATATCAGAACGGTAACTATAGACAATGAGCTAACACAATTTTCATAATCTAACAATACATTTTCGAATCATAATGGTATCATATTCAATAATAGTAAATAAATTTAAAGAAAATAATTTTCAAATACAATCTGTAATTTAAACATGGTTTTTGTGTTACACTAATTCTTGATTTTAAAGTAAAATACTTTTCAAAGTTTTGATAGTAAAATAATTTGAAAAATTGGCAAAACATTTTACTAGTAGATAAACAAATTGAAAATCATTAACATAAAACATGTTAAACATAACGTAATTTCACAACATTCCAAAATTCATATAACAACATACATTCATTATGGATGAATTTACTTACCTCGAATGCCCAAAATCATAAAATTTAAGCTCAACGATTGCAAGAACCTATATAGTTTCAAAGTACACAATATTATAATCTTATCTCCAAAATAACCTTAATTGGATTGAAATAACCTTAGATAAATAAATCATAAATCCTCTCTTTCTTACTTCAATTTTCAGTATTGACACTACTTACTGCAGTATTTTTAATTAAATCCCTAGACCTCCAATCAATACCAAATTTGAAAGAAATAAACTAGACACATAAACCAACATCCAGTAAAAATTTCAAATCAAACGGAGGTCTCTAGCATGGGTAAAAATCCATTTCGATCGGTCTTTCAGAAACTGTCCAGAAAAAATTAATTCCGACCCCAGCCTAGTTCAAGAATTTTTATAAGTTCTACAGGCATCCAAAAATTACGAAATTTCATATACTAAGAGAACACATATGAACCTATCTACATATTAAATGTCGTAATTTTCTGGGCAATATAACTTATCAAAACAAATTCATCAAAATCAATTAATTATCAGCCTAAAGGAAACCTTTCAGATGCCTTGATTTTGAAAATCAATAATCTAACATAGGATAATGAAACTTTTATCACAAAACAACTCTAAATGCCTCTCCTAACAACATTCATATATAATCCTTAATCAAAATCACTAATCTTTCAAAAGAATTACAATATCAACATACAATATTTCTAGCAAAATATATTTTATACTCTAAATTGATTTTTCTACATAATCATACTAAAGGAAGAAAGAAAATTTACCCAAATCTTAGATTAAAGAAACCCTTCTTAATCTCCTTCACCTAATGTTGAATAAAAAAATAGAGAGTTTATCAATATATTATTTTTCTTTTCTTTTCCTTTTTGTCTACAGACCTTTTGTATTCTATTTATAAGAGAAACCTAGGGTTTTTTTTTTTTTTTTTTTGGTAGCAATTAGGCTTTACAATTGGGCTTTACTCCTTAATAAACCCCTTTTATTTTGTAGCAATTAGACTTTTCTCTTTAATAAACCCTTTTTATTTATTTATTTATTTTGTCAAAGAAAATACAATGTTACATACAACCCACACTTTTTTTTTTTTTTGGGAGAATGCCTTCACGGGGTGTAGAAACTATGCCTTCAAAGCACAATGGTACCTGACAGGACCCAAATCAGACCTTATCTAAGCTCTCGTCTGGAGGATCCCGTCGGGCACTTCAACGGACTTCCTGAACCCGACTTATCAGATTGAAGAAACTAGAGAAGCGAACCCCTATACTTTCTTAGCCGGTTTACTCGTTTAACTTAAAATTTTAGTTTTCTTTTAAAATAGTTGGGAGTGATAAAACTTTTCGTAGGTTCATTTAAAACAATTTTTGAAAAATTTTGACAGCATAACAGTTGCATTTTTGACAATTCCAAAATTTTACCTGCAAGGAAATTACACTTCGACTATGAATTCGTTTCTTCCCAACTTCATTTATCCACAATCATGCAAAATCACCGCACATTTCATAATTAATAAGCATGAAATGTATAAGTATATATCTACATTAAAATCCATAACTAATCACTAAAAATATTTACAACTATACAATCCAAAATACAAGTATTTTTCCAAATTTAATGCAGTCAACCCATATACACGATTTACACAAACATGTTTTTGTGACTCGTCCCACCTATATATATGTGAGATAGAAATGTCGTCACCCCGTCCGACGATCACACCCGATAGAATATATAACTACACAATCATTAGACAAGTTAGTGCAACAAAATAATATAATACAATAAACACTAAGGAATTAAGTTGTAAACTTATTCACCCTTTAAAATTTTAAAATCTTAAGGTTTCCTCCAAAATCTCCATGTATACCCTTAAAGTACTCTATCCATAACGGGCGATTTTAACTAACGCCAACGTGAAGCTACTGCGGTATCTCAACTACTACGACACGGAATCTACTGCATTGCACGTAGGGTGATAAATTTTATAACTAAGCAACTACAATGCGGAATTTCTGCATCGCAATTGTAGTGCTAAAACTCTGGGCTACCACGAGCAGAACACACTGTATCACCACGTAGTGCCAAAGTATAAAATAACTAACTACGTGCGGAATTATCTGCATCACAACGTAGCGCTATACTTTCTAGGAAAATTGAGCAACTACGGACGGAATTTTCTGCGTCGTCGCGTAGTGCTAACTTTTCTATAATCTGAGCGACTACGGACGGAATTTTTCGCATCGTCACATAGCACTAAATCTCATATAATCTTAAGACATATACATGAGTTTTTAAAACTAAATCATTAAGTGCAAAAGCACAAAATCACATACTTTATAAACCTTAAAAGTTCTCTTAATTCAACTTTTAAGGAAAATAACTTATATTGATTTATATCACTTTATGGATTCCATAAGAACTCATATACTCAAAATTTGAACTTTGATATTAGAAAATCATTTTTGTTCTCACTTAATAATTATATATAAAATTTAACATAAAGAAATGGAATTAAACATAAGTGATAGTATACTTACCTCAAAACCGCGTAAATCCGTGTCAAACGTCTCGACGAGTCTCTCGGACCTCAAGCGCTCGCTCGTCACCTACATGATAATCTCTTATTATCAGTTGTGATAATCTCATAACTCAATTTAAATTAACATTTCTCAGGCAACTTTCTCCGACAACGACCCTTTTGCACTATAACTTCCCAACTTATTTTTAACTCAACCGAGACTCTATAATTTCAATTTCTTTATAAAAGTTTCAGTTTTGGACCCCTAGGGACACCCTCACACAATCTATATAATTTGTAGAGACCCAAAATGAAAAATCAAAATTTTAAACCTCTTTTGACATCCTATAACAGAATGTAACGCGTAGGTCTACTCAGGGCTCTGTTTTCTTTCGTTCTTTTTTCTACGGTCCTCTTATCTCACATTTTGGTCACCTATAAAATTTCATCGAAAAATTCTATCATTTGCTATGTCAAATCTAAGAAAAACGCCCTATTTTGGGCACTTTTTGATGCGCGTTTTCGCATCGGACGAGCGACGATGGTTTTTCTTTCATATCTAAGTTTATTTTACCTAATTATGATTAACTAAATTCATTTCATGCTATAAAAATTACATTTACATAGTTATTTCACTTATCATCTCTCTAACGGCACTATTTTGTATATAACTTTGACAATTATTATCGGAATTATTCTGTTCCAAAACCTATGATTTTCTATGATTTCTAGGCATGATTTGAGGTCTAGAATAACCCCAAATAAGTCAGAATTGTGCAGTTTGTCTCTATCCCATTATTTGAGCTCGAGATTCCCAAATTATTCAAAACTACACTTTTGACAATCCTATGACTTCTCTATACTTTCTTAACCTTAATCATGCTAAATTTGAGTTCAACTTCATTAAATCTCAAAGGTTATCTACTGTCCTTCATAGCTTTGACACACACACACACACACACACCAATTTTTCATTTTAAGAATCACAACTCATTCACAACTTTTGTCAAATACTTAGAGTGTATAAAAATCAATTTTAATTCCACTTTTATCAAGTTTATGACAGCCCTTTTTATACAACCCTAACTTCATCTTTTTATCATATTTTGTTGGCTTTCAATCACTCAACAAATCAACATAAAAACCAAGCAAAAACTTCCCCAAAACTAGCTTAAATGTCAACTTAAATCCACATAACCTTCATCCAACCCACACAACACTAACTAACAATCAAAATGAAGAGAATAGATGATATCTCACCTTGTTTATTATTTAGAATGGTGAGATTGACTTGGAAGAGACCCTAGAGAAGTGGTTTAAGACTTGAAAGAATAGATTGGAAGCTACTTTCTCCTTCTCTCTCACTTGCCGTCCATCTTTTTCTCTTCAGGTTTCTGTTCTACCTCTTCCTCACGATAGCTGTTGTTTGCATCTTCTTTCACGACTTCTTCTTGCTTTTTGCTTCATCAATTTGGCCCTAAGTATGGGATATATATAACTAACAATTCCAAAATGCCTTCCATATCCTCATTTCTCTCAATTCACGCCACTTCCTCTCCTTTTTGGTTTCTCATGACAGCTTTGCTTCTGCCTTTGTAAATTTTGCTCTAATTGTTTTATTTATATATCTCATTAACAATTTATAGAATGTCAAGCTTACCCCTTGACTTGATTTGACTATCATCAACATTTTTAGTTTAATCTAATTAGTGATTAATTACTTATCCTAAATAACAAAACTTAAAATTCTCATTTGTGCACTCATTTATATTATCATTTATAATTTATCACTTGATTGTGGACGAATTATTTTATCTTTTATTCACTTGTCATACTATAAGTGTCTATCACTTTAATATCACTCATAAGGTTGTTAGTATTATTCGTAACTTAATTTACACCTTTCCATATTCTAACTTCTAACACTAGAACACTAGAAAATAAAATATCAAGGATAGAGGTTTATAGTACCAATGATGCCATTAAACATCTACTTAAACTAGATGTTTATGTTTTAAGTTAATAAGTGTATACATGTATTCACATCACCCCTTAGTAGGAATGATTGAGCGCTTTCCTTGATCCTAAAAAATCAAAGTTTCAAATCCTACACTTGTCTTAAGACACAAGGTGTAAGTACTTTGTCTGAACTTAATCCCTCTCCTCCCCCACCAAAAAAAAAGGTGTATACATGTATCAAAAAAGGAAAAATGGATTAGCTAATCTAAAAGGGATGCTATCAAAGCCCCCATTTTTTAATGTAGAGACGATTTAAACCCCAATTTTATTCAATTACTGGAAAAGGCCCTCAGTTAACTTTTTTGTTCGAAAGTTATGAAAAGCCAGGGGTAAATATGTAATCTAAATTATCTAACCCTACCCCAAATATTTACCATTAAAAATAATATAATATATCAAATAATTCAAATAAAATTAAGCTAAATAAAAATTAAAACCAATACCTAGCTAGGCACCCTTCACTCCTCAAGCAAACAGCCCACCACACCAAACCTATATCCATAGTCCATTCTTGATATTTTCACTTCTTATTTAATTTCAACATACTTTTGACATTCAAAACTTAATTTAAGAATGGTAAAATTTACTTTTTAACTTTATTAAAATGTCCCATGCTTAGTATTGAGTCACTCTTGGATTTCTCCTTTTGAAAATGCAGCAATATACTATTTTAATGATACTTTGTTCAACTCCCATCCCAAATATCTATCTAAAGAGTTAAAAAATTGATTAAGAACCATTAGTGGAAAAACCAAAACGCTTAACAAAATTATCAGAAACTTTTACACTTTCAAATGTAATTGCAAGTACCTAACGGTCCAATGAAAAAGTGTCCGTCAAAATCTTCAATCACTCCCCCACCTGACTCTTCCTGATCCTAGTCTTTGTTTCTGTCCAATAAAAAATTTCATAATGTAATTTAAAATAAAGTTCAAGATAAAAGAAATATGGAAAAAACAATCTCTTCAAGTAGTATACAAAGTCCATGCATGTATCTGTACTTTTTGTGCTCAACATGGACCTCACCACAACTGAGCAAGAGACAGCTGGCAAGTGATATGTACATATAATTTATCACTTGAAAAATAAATTAACAAAATAAATGCATGAAACCATACCCAAATTAATTTTTCATATTTAAAAAATACATATAAAAACAATACATGTAACGAAGAATGGGTTTCAGCATTCGTTTTTTTTTTTAAATATGGTTTCAGCATTCAGTTAAGTAACACGGAATACAAGAAAAAGAAAAAAAAAAAAAACTCAAAATAATACCTGCCTAAAAATCATTCGAGACTTGTTGGAGTAAAACAAAAGTTAGAGAATCAATTAAAGGAGAATGATAGGCGCTAGAGACTTAAAGATAGCATATGACTGGAAAGTGAAAAGTTTGAGTTTGATACTCTCATTGAACATAGTGGAACCAAAGATGGCACAATTGGAAACGTTTTGTGGTTTACCTTGCCCAATTATGTATATCAATAATTACTCTCAATTGTTTAAACATCATATATATGCATTCCAATTCATCATATATAGATAGGAAGAGCAATGGACTTGCGCAGCTGAAGACTAGCACAATTTATTTATTTAATGGGTTATAAATTTACAAAAATTTAATTAAATATAATTAGTTTTGAATATATTCATCTATGAATATTCATTTATTTTGGATAATATTGTTTGCATCTTTCTTTACTTCTAAAGTAATTTGATCTAATTGACAATGCATATAAGATCAAGAATCCAATAAAATTTTGTACATGAATTAATGTATTCTTATCATAGGTTTTTCAATGCCTCCCTATCTTCTAAAAGGTTGAAGGTTCAGTTCTTATCAAATACATATTATAGTTTGTATGGATAGTTTTATCCCCTTATTGTAGGGGTTCTCTCTTATTTATGGGGTAGATGTTAAGATTGCATGAGTAGTGTTTCAATTTGGTAAGTTTTTATAGATATCGAATATGCTTAGTGTTAGCTTCAAAAAATTGGATTCTTATGTATTAAAAAAAGACAATACTATGAAGGAAAATGAAAAGTTTGAGCCAATGACAACAAGCCTCTTGAATATTATGGAGCCAAAGATAGTATGTATGCATGTATGTATGTGTGTGTGTGTGTGTATGGGATCCCCTTAGAAACACCTAGGGTATGCACACACTAAAAAAAAAAAAATACTTGATTGCATTTAAAATATGTGATTGTAATTTATTATATATGATTACAACTAAACATGTGTGATTACAATCAATAAATATGATTACATTGATTATAATCAGTAAATATGATCACATATATTGATTGTAATCACATATAATAAATTAAAATCATACATTTTAAAATATAATCACTCTCTTTTTTAGTCAAGTGTATACATATCTAGGTGTATGCTATAAATAGAATGTGCATATATGACAAGACCCGAACTAGATTTTCTCTAAGCTCTTATATGGAGGGTCTTGCCGGGCACTCCAACGAACCTCTTATAACCCTACTCATCTTCAAGAGAGATCCATAAAGCGAACCCCTAAAATGTTTTGCCCGTTTACTTTACTTTGATTATATCAATTTCTATTTCTTTTGAAAATAGTTGGGTTGATGTAAATTTTTCGAATTCGATTTAAAACAATTTTTTTAATAAAATTTTGACAGCATAATGACTGTATTTTTAAGGTTTCCAAAATTTTCCTGCAAGAAAATACACTTCGAACTATTCTCAATTACCACCCAACTTCTTTTATCCATAAACATGCATTTTCATAATCACTTTACCACTATCATATATGATAACCATAGGGGAATTATATCTATGTATCATATGTACTATTTACAATTACATCAACATAGTTTACAAAAGTTTACAAGTTTCAAAAGTATATTTCCGAATGTTGCAATGTAACACATGCACTTTATTGTTTTTGTATTCACAAAACATAACATGATATATATATATATATATATATATAAAATGCTTCCGTTGGTTTCGCCCACCTATATTTTTGACGAGTTGATTCTTTTACTTCATCCCCCAATGAATATACCTAAATAGATTTTTACACCATAACAAAGAAAATTCGTTAGTTTAATCAATATAATAAATACGAAAATCATCATATAAGTATTTATAACTTGTTTTAATACTTATAAAGTTTAAATTAAAACTTTATTACTAAAAATACCATGTGTATCCTTAAAAAGTCTAACCACGCGACGACTAACTATGTCGCTCAATGTGGTGAATCACGTGGTGATTTCAACTGACGCCAACCGTGATCCTGTTGAGATATTTCAACAACTACGTACAGAATTTACCGCATCGCAAAACGTAGTGTAAAATAATCTATACTCTAAGCATTTACATGCAGAATTTTCTACATCACATATTATAGTGCTCAATACTTTAACTTTTGTAACTAAGTACGAAATTTTCTGCATCGTAAACGTAGTGCCAGAAAATCTAAGAATCTTAGCAACTACGAGCCGAATTTTCTACATTGCCACGTAGTACTAACTAACATATAAAATTTTGACGCATGACTTTTGAAAACTTTTTTAGTGAGTGCATTAAACACCAAAATTCTTTATCTTTAAAAAAAAAAAAAACCTTTAACTAAACTTTAAAATTCAATTTTTTTTTAAATGCTTTAGTCTCGATTTTCATTTCTGAATCCGTTAGAAGGATCTTTTATACAAACATACAAACTTAGCTTTTGAAATTCACTTCACACTCTTTTTTTTCTTTTTTTTTTACAATACATATTTAAATTTCAACTAGAATTGAAATCGTGTAACGGAGTGATACTTACCTCGATTTCCAAACTTACCAGAGGGCTTTGATGAGTCTTCTTTGCTCCACTAGTTTGTGCGTCACCTGCACAACATACTCTTACTCAAAATATGTTACAATATGTTATATAAAGTTACACACATTGCTTTTAACATTAAAGACTCCTTATAATACTTTTTTTTACTACAATATTCTTTTTTAGGTTTTAACTTAACCAAGGTATTCTAATTCCGATTTCTTTACAAAAGTTTATCTTATATACCCCTAGGAACATCCCCACCCAATCTGTATAATTTTCAGAGCCCAAAACGAAAAGTCAAAATTTTTGGACCCCCTTTGATAGAATACTATTCATAGCCCAATCTATGGGCTGTTTCGCTTCCATTTTCGTTTAGATCATCTCCCTATCTCTCACTTAGGTCACTCGTAAAACGGTTTTGAAAATTCCAAGTATAGAGGGGTAAAACCTATGAATTACCCCTAATTTTTGACACTTTTTAGTGCACAATTTCACCTCATTTGCACAATAAACTCAATTCTTTCATATCTAACATTCTTTCACTCCAATACAATTAAACACATTCATCTCATACATAAAAAAGAGGTTTTTTCATGAGTTCCTTTAATGTCTTTTAACTAAGCTTAATAACACTCTATTGTCTCTACACTTGGTTTCCTCAATTCTATCCTTTCTATTGTATTTTCTAAACTCTAATAAACATGAATTTCAAGCTAAAATAGATCAAGGCTCAATGAATTCACATACCCCTTCCTTGACCGTGACTCACACATATACCATACATTGCACTTTTTAACTTTTCATTAAGTTACTATCTTTCACTTTTTCAAGCTTTTCATTGTCAATTCTCTTAGACAATTTATCAAACACTTAATCTACAAGAAATTTTGCTATAAATATACTTTAATCACTATTTAGAGTTTCATCCATATACCTTTTAACTAGTATTTCATACATAATTTTTATCAAATCTACTTTCTTTCTTGATAATTCATGACTATAATCTTGATTTATTTCAAGATTCTATCAACAATCCAACAAGAAAACAATTGAATCCATCATCACATTATACAAGCCAACTACTATCATTCATGAAAGAAATCATGATAACTTACCTCAATCTTTCTTTAATCTTGTTCTTTTAGCTTGAATAACCCTAGTATTTTGATTTAGTGTGTCAAAGTAACTTGAAAGTGACTTGACTTTTCCTCCTTCCTTATTGGCATCCCACTCTTTCCCTCTCACTATCTATTTTGCTTCAATTTTTTACTAAGTGTTGAAATCAATACTCATATATATAGGCTTCACTTATGAATTTACTCTTAAAGTTTGATACTTATTTACATACTATACCATTTCCTAAAATTTAATCAAATTGTCCTCCCATTTTGCTTAATTTTCATGGCATCCTTACTATTTTGATAATTTTCACAATTCCCACACTAGTTTATTCTCATCACACCTATACATATATAGATCTATAATTTAGAACAATGACTATTTTGCTTTTCTCTTAAATTTATTTTACTATTAGAATTAATTAGTTTCTAAAAACTCTACTATCATTCTAATATCACTCACTAGAATAATATTGATGAAGTTTAATATTCTCGTTCTATTATCTAACTTATAGCATTAGAAAATCTAAAATCGAAAATAGGGCTTACAATATATATATAAAGAAAGTTCTAAAAAATCATCTGACTTTTGATAGATTATCTATTTTCCTACATGTGGTTTCACTTTCATCCAAAATTTGCCCCTACCATCAATTTTTTAACAAAAGTATTAGAAAAAGTTAAAATATCAAATTTACCCTTAGTTTAAATAATATTAAAATAAAAAGGGATAATCCTAAAAAAACTCCCTTACTTTTGACACATTATTCATTTTCCCTTATATAGTTTCGTTTTTATCCAAAATGTCACCTAACTTTAAATTAAATATTCAAAATATCTCTGGAGACATATGAAGGAACAATAATACCCTTGATAGTAATAGATTTCATTAGATGGACAAGATTAACCATTTGACTCTAGGAATAGAAAGGGAAATGTGATGAAAAATTAATTAAAATAATATTAATTAAAAATAAATAATCAAAATAAATAACACTAAATATAAAAAATAACATAATTTCATTTAAAGGAAATTGACGATGGTGGTTCCATTTAATGATAATGGTTCCTGATCTTCAATCTGTGGGAGATTGATGGTTTATGGTTTTTTGTGTTTGTTCTCTAGATTCTTCTAAATCAAACGAAATAATTTTTTTTTAAAAAAAAAGTTTTTTTTTTTTTTTTTTTTTTTTACCTTTTTAAAAAATATTATACTTTTATATTTTTATATTGATTTTTTATATTTTTATATTTAATTTTATTTTTTTATTTTTAAGTTTAATATTATTTAAATTAAAGGTAAATTTGACATTTTAATTTTTTCTAACGTTTTTGTTAAAAAATTGACGGTAAAGGAGATTTTGAATAAAAACAAAATGACATAGGGAAAATGGATAATTTGTCAACAGTAAGGTGGTTTTTTAGGATTTTCCATTAATTTTTCATTGCATTTCCCTTTTTATCCCTGAAGTCAAATGATCAACTATGTTCACCTAACAAAATCTATTACTGTCAAGGGTATTATCGTTTCTTCATACACTTCCAAGAGGTATTTTGAGTGTTTATTTTAAAATCAAGTGGTAATTTGGACAAAAACGAAACTACATTTAGGAAAATAAATAATGTGTTAAAAGTCAAGCGTTTTTTTTGAGATTATCCCTTTAATTTTATAGAAATAAGTGTCAAATTCACTTTTATCTAAAAACAAAAGAAAAAATTTGTTTTTACTCGCTTATTTATGAAAATTTGTTTTTAACCTCCCAAATAAGCTATTTTCATTCTATACTTAAGTATACCAAACTACCCTTAAATTAAAATTTAAAAAACACAGAATTTAAATCCTATATCAGGTTTTATAGTGCCATAAAAACTAGTACTAGGGTTGTATGGCCCCATAAAACCTAATAAATCTAGTCATCATCTTCATTGTTGTATCTCATCAAAAATCTTCATTTTCAAGTCAAATCCAACCAAACCTAACTAAATCTAATTGTATCCAAAACATAAAAAATCGAAAAATCACCAAAAAAAAATGTAATGTCCATTTCCGAATTCTTTATTGTATATAAGATTATAAATATTGTAAAGGTATTATACTAAAATACCCTGATTGATGGAAT
This sequence comes from Litchi chinensis, assembly GCA_019925255.1. Taxonomy (NCBI): domain Eukaryota; kingdom Viridiplantae; phylum Streptophyta; class Magnoliopsida; order Sapindales; family Sapindaceae; genus Litchi; species Litchi chinensis. Next base: position 32,860,491 of record CM034464.1, on the reverse strand, counting down.
AATAAAATCATTAAATTTTTCGGATATATAATCAAAACGAGTGGAGTTTCTGATTCGATCGGAAATAAATTCAAATTCGAAAAATAAGGTGATGACTTATTTACTTTGAAGATCCAATTAGAGTTGAATAAATTTCCATGAAGGGGCATAATTAAATGAAGTGATTAGAGATTTCAGGAGAGCATTTTTAGAATTGAAAATTTTAATGAGTTTCATGTATAGAATGAAGCAAATTGAGGGCTAAATTGGTAAATAAAATGAATGGCATGATGTGGAATATAATTACAAACATAAAGGACAGTTGAAAAAAAAATGTGAAGAAGCAAGAAGTTGAAACTCGGCAGAAATGAAGACAGCAAATGCAAGAAAATTTTGTCCATTCACATGAGTGGCATGACTGTAATTAATTAACAAAATTGAAGGGTAAATAATGAAGTAATGTACAGTTGTATAAGACAAGAATGTGCTGGAAATTTGGAGAGGCTAGCAGTCGGCAGAAACCAAAGCAAATTGGAAAAAAATAAAAAAAGGTGAACTATAGGGGAAAGAAACTAGTCCCGAGCAGTAACTACACCAACCCATCCTCACCCTAATTTTAAGTGATTTCAAGCCCCACAAAGGTTCTAAACAAGTCTAGGAAAGTTATACTACTTGGGTAAGTGAATTTCAAGTAATATTGAATGAGTTTTCATTGCGTTTTGATGTAAAAAATTTTATCCAAAGCTGTCCAGAAAATATGTGCAGATTTTGATGAGTTTTCCATGTTTAAACTTAAGGTTTTGTAGCATAAATCAAGAGGAGAAGCAAGGCAAAGGATCAAGGAATAATTGGTAAGTGATTTGGTTGAGAAATATTATGATTTGAAGTGAAAATGATAGTGAATTTGATGTTAGAATTCTACTGGAAATTTAATTGTGATTGTGGTTGAAATTTTGTGTGGAAAGGTTGATGAGATATTAGGGTATGAGTTGATATGCATATTGACTATGATAAGGTAGAATAATTCAAGTGAAATATGGATGAATTGGCTTGAGATAGAGGCTATTTTATGTGCAAAAGAATGACATGGAATGAAGTTAATATGTTTGAGAATATGCATATGTATTCGGCCAGCATAAGGATTTTGTGTTTCAACTTTGTTAAATTCAATTTGATGATGTTACATGCTTGAATTCATGTTAGAATGATGGCATGTGGTGTTAAAATGTGAATTGAAAACAAAGTATGGATGATTACTTGCATTCGGCCAAACTATGCCTAAAAGAGATGCAATTCTGTCTATGGATGTGTAGAATGGGTTAGGGACTATTTTAATGGCAGTTTAGGGGTTGTTATTAGATTCAAAATTATATGGAAAGGAAATGAGAGAAGCTGAGTTAGAATATGGTCCAAATTCGGCTAAAGAAGCATGCAAAATGAATTGTTGAATTTCATGAATTATATGGATTTGATGAGAGTTAAGTTATTGTAGTGTATTGTGATGAATGTTTTACACTTCAAACAAGTGTAGAACCTTAACTAGGTGATATAGAAGTTTAAATGACATGTTCTTGTGTGTGAATCTTAGGCTAAGGTTTATAGATAACAAACTTTAAAGTGAGATTTAAAGCCATAAAGTGTTAAACAAATTGTAGACTAGTTGTTTGATAAAAAGATTGTGAGAGATTAACATGTAAAATTGACAAGATTTACACTTTGATGTGTATGTGTGTGTGTCATGGTCATGAAGGACAGTAAGATACCTCTGAGTTTTGATTGATTTGAAATCAAATCTAAGCATAATTGAGGTTAGGAAAGCATATAAAAATGATAAGATTGTAAAAGGAGTAGTTTTGGGCAATTTTGAGAATCCCGAGCTCAAACAAAGGGACAGAGATGACCTATTTAAGTCTGATTTATTTGGGATTGTTCTGACATCAAATCATGTCTAGATGTCATAGAAAACCATAAGTTTTGGAATGGAACGATTCCGATAAAAATCGTGTAAATTATGCCTAAAATAGTGTCGTTAAAAGGTCATAAGGTAAGATGTCTAGGTAAATACAATTTTTATTACATGGAATGAATATATTTTATCATAATTAGATAAAAGAACCTTAGATACGAAAGAAATAACATCGTCGCTTGTCCGATGCGAAAATGTGCATCAAAAAGTGTAAAAAAATAGGCGTTTTTCTTAGGTTTCACCCCTCAATACTTAGAATTTTTTGAAACCGTTTTACTGGGGACTTAAGTGAGAGATAGAAAGATGGTGCAAGTGAAAACGGAGGTGAAACAGCCCGTGGAATGGGCTGTGCGCACTGTTCTGTTTTAGGGGGTCCAAAATTTTTACTTTTCGTTACGGGCCTCTAAAAATTATACGAACTGCATGGAGGTGTTCCTAAGGGTGTATAATTGAATTTTGCAAAGAAATCAGAATTATGAAGCCTCGGATAAATTAGAAGTTAGTAAAGACAGTTATAGCCAAAAAATACATTGTAATGAATTTTTAAGGTTTAAAAATAATGTGTGTAGTTTATGTAGCGCATTTTAACATATTTTAAATAAAAAAGTGATGTGTAGATGAAGAGCAAGCTACCGAGGTACATGAGACTCATGGAGGCACTTGATTCGAACTTTCACGAATTGAGGTAAGTGTTCTACCACTTGCATCTATTTTCATTTTTATGTTGAATTTTACATATAATGGTAAAATGAAAACAAAAACGATTTTTCCAATTTCAAAATTCAAGTTTTGAGTATATTGATTTCTTATGGAATCCATAAAGTGATCAAAATCAATATAAAGTTATTTTTAAAATAGTTGAATCAGGAAAATTTTTAGCGTTTCGAGAACAAGTAGTTTTATGCTTTTACACTTAGTGAATTTAGTTTCGAAGCCCATGTATACATCTTAGATCATATAAGATTTAGCACTACATGACGATGCAAAAAATTCTGTCCATAGTCGCTTAATCTATACAGTAATTAGCACTATGCGACGACGCAGAAAATTCCGTCTATAGTTGCTTAGTTTTCCTAGAATATATAGCGTTACGTTGCGATGCAGACAATTCCGCACATAGTTGTTTAGTATTATAGTTTGGTACTACGTTGCGATGCAGTATATTCCGCTTGTAGTCGCCTAGAGTTAGAGTACTACAATTATGATGCAGAAAATTCCGCATTATAGGTGCTCAGATACGAGATTTATCACCTTATGTTGCAATGCAATAAATTCCATATCGTAGTAGTCAAAATACCTTAGTAGCTTCACGTTGGCGTTAGTTATAATCACCCGTGATGGTTAGATTACTTTAAAGATGTACATGGGGATTTTGAAAGAAAGCCTTAATATTTTGAAATTCTAAGGATGAATAAGTTTATAATTTATTATGTTAGTGCATATTATATTATATTATTTTGTTGCACTAACTTATTTAATTGTTGTGTAGTTTATATATTCCGTTGGGTGCTGTCGTTGGACGATGCGACGATATTTTCATTTCACATATATATAGGTGGGGGAGTTATGAAATAGGTTTGTATAAAGCCTGTATATGGATTTGTATTATATGATCATATTTTGGAATTGTATATATGTAAATATGATTGTAAATTGTCATGAATTTTTATATATGATACATACTTATGCATCCTATTATCATTTCATATGTATTGATTGTGAAAAATATGATAATAATGCATGTTTGTGGATAAAAAAGTTTGGAGGAAATGGAAATATAGTCGAAGTATATTTTATTGCAGGTAAAAATTTTGAAAACGTAAAAAATGTAGCCGTTATGCTGCCGAAATTTTTCTAACATTGTTTTAAATGGAATTACAAAAAATTTTATTTACCCAAGTTATTTACAAAAAGTAAAGAATACAATTCATGTAAGTTAAGAAAATTGGTAAGAATAAGGAGTTCGCTCCACGGGTCTTTCCATTCCGACAAGTCGGATTGAGAAAAGTCCGTTGGAGTGCTTGACGGGACCCTCCGGATAAGAGATTAGAGAGAGTCTGGGTTGAGTCCTGTAAAAAAAACTCAAAAAATCTCAACAAAACTCAAACAATCAACAAGAAAAGCCAAAGATCTCATAACATGAGCAATGAAGGAGGAGAACAAGGTAGGTAGAAATAATTTGAATAAGATGAGTATCTAGTATAATTAATTTATTTGAGGGGCTGAAGATGAATATTTTTAAAAATATGGCTAAAAACGAATTTTCGCATTCTTATATTGGCATTTTTTATATTTTTCATAAGAAAGAATTCCATATTCATGACAAGATAGTCATTATAAATATGTGGGTTTGATTATTTTTTCAATCACACACTTTGTTGTAACCTGCAATCATGAATTTTCTTATTGTCTTCCTTTTCTTCTAGTTACTTTCCATTAATGTTAGCTTCTGCAATGGAAGCACTTATGTGGGTTAAATGGAAACTAAGAGAAAAACACTTCTAATGTTCAAGCAAGATCTCACAAATACTTCCAACAGGCTCGACTCTTAGGTTGGTGATGGAGATTGTTGTAAATGGGCTGGTGTTGTCTGTGACAACCTCATAGGTCATGTGCTTAAGCTTCACCTTGTAGATCCTTATATGAAGTATGTTATTCTTGATGGGTACACAACATCCGTAAATGAAATGACAGTTAAATGTGATGCTTATTAGAGGTTAAGAATGAGTAGTAAGTTGAATCCCTCTTTGCTTGATTTAAAGTACTTGAATTACTTGGATTTGAGCAATAATTACTTTGAAGAAATTAGGATTCCTAAATTTCTTGGTTCTATGGATAGTTTGACATACCTTAGTCTCTCGAAGGTCAAATTTTTGGGTATGATTCCTTACCAACTTGGAAAGCTCTCCAATCTTCAATATCTTGATCTCATTTATAATTCCTTCAGTTCAACTGAGAATATGTTTTAGCTATCTTCTCTTCCTTCATTAGAGCTAGGGGTGGTAATCTGAGTTAGCAGGTTAGGTTGGAGAAGATACGAACATAACACGATTATTTTTGACATGACACAAACACGACATAATTAACAAATGAGTTGAACCCTTCAACATGAACATGACACAATTATTAGTGTGTCAACATGGAAATAATACTATTAACTCGTTTATTACAAATCGTTTATTGACCTGTTTAGTGACTCATTTAATTGACACATTTAATGGCCTATTTAGTGACCCGTTTAACTGATATGTTTAATGATCCATTTAATTGATATGATTAATGAGTCGTTTAGCTAACACATTTAATATTGACCATTTTATGACCCATTTAACTATATTTAATACATTTAAATTTTAATATAAATAGAATAAAAAATAAAATTAAAATAAAGATACACAAGATCTTTTAAATCCATAAATACAATGCAAAACTTTAAAAAATATAATCATCCACAAATACAATCTAAAACATAAAAATATAAATGTTCATAAAGATGATTATAAAAACATCTTTGCAAATATAGTCCTTCATATTAAAAAAATAAAAATATATCCCTAAATATAGTCCTTTATATTAGAAAAATAACATCAAGTGTTGATTGCATCTACCAAACTAAACATGTCAAAAGATAATAACTAAAAGTTAGCTAATTAGTAAATTATACATTTTGTAATACCCCTTCTCGATTTTGTTATTGTACATATGTATGGAATAATATATTGTACTGGTATACTCTCCGTTATGAGATAATAAAAGGATTTTTTTGAAGTATTTAGAGATGAAATTAAATTTTTGTAAAATTTTTAGAAGGATTGGAAATAAATTTGGATTATAAAAATCTAAAGGGTAATTGATGGAATAAAAGATTTTTCTAGAAAGTGGTAAAATTGTAAATAAGATGAAATGTCAACGATATTTTAGAAAAATGAAGAATTCTCTAAAAAATGGTAAAAATTGTAAATTTAAGAAAATGTAAGGATAAAGATTAGGCTTGATTCACATCTATATGTATGTGTAGTGAGTGAGTATTACCGTGAAAAGGGAAAAGAGAGAGTTGAAGCAAAGAAAAATCTAGAGAGGAGAGAGAAAGTTATCGATAGAACAGAAGAAGCAGATCAGCAGCTGCATCAAGCCGATTTCTACCGTTTTTGAATGGTAATCATGTTGTAGAAAAGTGAAGAACGAATTTGAGAGGATTATTAAGCCAGATCTGATAAGAATCCGCATCAAGCCGATTTCTACCGTTTTTGAAGGGTAATCATGTTTTTGGAAAGTGAATAACAAATTTGGGAGGATTATTAAGTCAAATCTGGTAAGAATCAAGTGGTAAGAGCAAGTTTTCATAGTTTTATGTGAGTAAGAAGTCTATCAATAACAGCTCATGGTCTATACATGTGTTTAACTAGATTCTCAAATGTAGATCTGAAGATTTGAAGCAGCAAATGAATGGAAAGCAAGGCAAAAGGCTGAGGGGAAATTGGCAAGTTAAATAGCTAAGAAAATATGTTGAATTAAGATAGTTTGATTATTGTTTAGGATGATTAAGTTTCTATCGCAAAACCTATTGTGGTTGCGACCTAGTTTTAGATGAAGAAACTAATGAAATGTTGCTGAGTGTATGTATGTGAAATTTAATGAGGTTGGGGTATGTTAATGCCTGGTGGAGTGTAAAACCTGGAAAAGAAATGTTAAAAATTGAATACACATGAGTTAGGGTAGGAGCTCGCAAGGTGTAAGCTGGATGGTACCCGCAGCCCATTTCAGCACCTATCGAGCTAGACTAGAGCGTGAGCTCACAAAAAGCAAGCTGGGTAATGCTTGTTTCCTTTTTTACCGCACCTGTTCGAGCTGAGCTAGAGTGGTAGCTCGCAAAGAGGCCTGAGTGATACTGCAGCCCGTTATAGTGCCTATCCGAGCTAGACTAAGGCAACAGCTTACAAAAGGCAAGTTGGGCAGTGCCTATAAAGCAGGTTGAGCTGGAAGAAGGTAACAACTCACAAAAAGGGATGAGCTGGACAAGCTAACCGAGCTCACAACTCGATCCTGACTAGGCAATGTGTAATTTGTTACCTCTTAAATGGGATTATAAGTTATAGTGATAATAAAAATCACTTGGAATTGAGGTGTTGGATATCCTTGCACGTTCTAAGCGAAGATTTCATTCGTATTAGGTGTAAGTGAAGAGACGAGCCAAAGGAGGTTGCTGCATAAGTGATTTCGAGTGCATTGAAAAGCAAGCAATGAGTGTGAAATTGTTTTTGTTAATGTTAAATACTTTTCAGTTTATCATGCAAGCATTTTATATATTTTCATTACACATTTTAGCTTACAAATGATTTTATATTCTATAATAAAAATGAATAGTATACGTATGAGATGGTATGCAACCTATCAGCACACTTTATGTTTATAAAATGAAAAAGAATTTGATTTGAATTATAGACAGAAAAAGTTTTCAAAGGCTGGTGAACGGTCCAAGTTTATATATAAATTTTATAAATTCAGACACGGCCGGTATGCCCCGCAGTGTATGGCAAATGTTAGGAGGGCGTGTCATTAATATCGGGGGGATTGAGTCTATCGTGTCTATCAAGTGGTCATCTATACTTGTAGAGTATTATCTCGCTATACGATGTGTAATATAGCATTCCGCCGGGTAGTAATGAGATGTCTTTGTAGTTTTGTCATGGTGTGCGATACTAGTTTTACATCACGTGACCCCACATTGAGTGACGCTAGATTAGTCATCATGTGATTATATGTAAAACCCAGAATTTCATTTCCCTAGGAGAAATGATGTTTTCCGGATAAATAGTATTTTCAAATGAATTGTAATTTCATGTAAATAGTATTTTTGAGTGAATAGTGATTTTTGAGAAACAAAAAATTTCCTCAAGTTTCATGAGATAAAATTTTTTCGATGAATAATATTTCCGGATGAATAGTATCTATGTGAATAGTAATTTTTGAAAAATGAATCTCAAAATTAGAGTTATTAGAAACTAAAACGAAGTAAAAATAAGTCCATTTAAGTGAATTTTAAGGGTTCCGAATATTTATCGATAAAAATATCCTTATTAGAAAAGTTGTGAATTTTAGTGAGTTTATAACCAATTGAATTTCTTTCGAAGCATGAGATTAAAGGTTAAGACACCCAATTAGAGTAGTACATGGTCAATTTGATGATAGGATGACCATGAAATATTTTTGGAATTTATTAGTGTTAAATGAGGATTAAATTTTAAGTTTAAGAATTATTAAAGAACACATATGAAAAGATAATCATCAAAGCACAATCCATGTGACTTTAAATGGACCAATGAAGTGTTGATACATTTAAGTCAAAAAGAAGTGTGATTAGTTGAATTGAAACTAATGTGGATGGAGTTGATTGGTGGATTAATTGAATTGATTAAAGTGACCAATCAAAAGCTTTGTTTTGTAACTAATGACATTTATGTGATTTTAAAGTTATTCTAAGGGCAAATTAGACATTGGTAAGGCTTATATATAAAGTTGAAGTGCATGAGAGCTGGACCAAGAGAGCACATTAAGTCAAAGAGAGGCAAAACGTGAAAAGAGAAGTAGAACCGTGACAAGCTGAAACCAAGAGAGGAGAAAAAAATTCTACAGGCCATGAAGAAGGAGGAGGAGAAGAAGAAGAAGAAGAAGAAAAAGAAGAGGAGATCCCAAGTGTTCCATCCATCCTTCTCTCTCTTAAACCTATCAAAAATCTTACAAGAGAATCATAAAAAGAGTGAAGGTAAGTTGGATTTAATTTATATTAGTTGATGGGTTTCTAAAGTTTGTTGATTTCATGAGAGTTTGATGGAATTTTTGGGTTGAATAAAGGTTGATCATCCTTAAATTGAGCTTGGAAGTAAAAGAAGAGTGAAGCAAGTGTGGTCAAGCTATTTTAGTGAGGTAAGGGTTAGGGTTTTTGAAAGGATTTTAATGGAATTTAATTGATTTTGAGTTTAAAGTTTTAGTTGGATATTTGATGACTAATTGATGCATTTGAGAGTGATTGTTGGGCATGGAATGAAGTAAATAGCTTAGTTGTATCATATATTAGTAAGTGACTAACTTGGAAAAATTCATGTGATTGAAAGGATTTTAGTATTTGGATGAGTTTATATGAGAATTCATGTTGATTGAGATAAATATTTGAAAAGAAAAGCAAAAGGATGAAGTGATGAGCAATTTATGTTAGTGTATGGACAAATTGTATTTTTGCATATGTTGGGTTAATTTTAATACTTAAATGGTTGGTATGATGTTTTGGAATAAAAATAAGTTGATTGATATCAAATAAGTTGAAGAAAAATGAAATTGGAAAATTTGGATGTTATTTTTTTGGTTAAAGTTAAGAATGGGTGTAAATTTGTTATCCAATATTTTTAATGTGTTTTGATGACGTTATGATGTGTTTGGGTGCCTTGGAGCAAAGGAAATTAAACGAAATGGATGTGAGATTATTGGTTGGAAATATGGTGAAATTGTGAAATTAGTGAATTATGTATTGAATTAGAATTTAAATGGTTAATTGGTGATTTATATGTTGAAAATTAATTGAGTGAAATGTTAGATTGACACTGAAATTAAATGAAAAAGATAATGAATCTATGGTGGAATGTGATTTTAGGTGACTTGAAAACAAAAAGAATCAAATGGGGGTTTTGAAGGAGTGGTGGAGTAGTTTGAAAGTAAATTGTGAGTGGTTTTATTTTATTGAGTTATTTTAATGAAATGTTATTGATATTATTTCAAGCTATTAAGTTTAATTAAATTCTAGTATATTTTTAAGTTTTATTATACATGTATATTTCTTGAATTTATATTGTAATTGTATTTAATTTTAAGCAAAATAAATTAGTAAATTTTTTATATATATACATGCATGAAATTAAATCGATAAGATGTTTCGAAAGTATTTTTAATTATAAAGTAATAATAGAAAAAAAAATTACAAGTATATGGAAGAATTTTAGATATTTTTGGTTTACCCTAGTCTCTAGTATACCCGGTCGTAGTACCATTGTGTGTATGACAAGATGGTTGAGATAGTCCTTAGCTTGGGGGGTTGAGTGTGAGTCTGTGAGTCGCCCTCTGCACATATATAGTAGTATAGATTTGTCTGATGTTGGGAAGGGAATAGCAACCCCAAGAGTTTCTCACATCTACGACTACACATGATAGCATTCCCGAGCTCTAGTGGCGATGAGAAATTCCGTCACAATAGGGCTAAGCTTCCTTGGGTTATCTTTGGCGAGACAAAAGAGAAAAACACGTCAATAAACATGAAATTTATTTAAATCAGAAATTTATTTTCAGTTTCAAGAAATAAAGAAAAGTTTATAAGACTCAATTAATTTTGTAATTTTAATGAAGTTACAAGAAAATTATTAGTTTTAGAAATTATTTTGAGATGATATAGAAATATTTTAGAAAAGGAAAATTTAGTTAAAAGTTATCCGCTCACTGAGTTTTAAACTCACCATTCTTTCTATGTTTTTTAAAAAAATCATTTCCAAGTGCAGGTACGAGCTGTTAATCAGAAGAGGCTCTGTTGGACGCGTAGGTGGCCTGACACAAAGATATTACTGCATAGGTTTATATTCTAAATTGTATATCATGCATCACCAGTCATTTTGATGAGCATATTTGTAAATTATCTTTTGAGGTTGTAAAAAGTATTTTGTATTTATAAAAGTTAAATTTTTGGCAAATGAAATTATATATTTATGTTAATTGAAAATGAAGTGTATTTATTGATTTCCAATTGAAAAATGTTTGTGGTTGGATTGGGAAAATGATTTGAGAGTCCGAAGCCCAGTAGTGGAGAACTGTTTGTCATAGAAGTGTTAAATTTTGAAATTTACAGGATGATATGCTCCAAAAACAGTCGTTATGCTGCCTAAATTTGTATAAATCCGTTTTATAAATGTTTGAAATAAAAGAAAAGAAAAGAAAAAAAAAATTCCCAACATTTTCCGCACTAAACGAAAAATTTAGAAAAGTTTTAAAAAGTAAACAGCGTAGCTTCACGAATTCTTTCCAATTGGATTAGATATTCATTGGAGGGCTACTGTGAGGCAGCCGACAAACCTAGTAAAGAGAGGGGTTTTCCAAAAATCACTATTCACTCAAAAATACTATTCACACGAAATTACTATTCATCAGAAAATATTATTTATCCAGAAAATACTATTTTTCCTAGTCAAATCAAATTTTGGGTTTTATATTATAGTTTCCCTTGGGTTTCCATTAATGCATTATAAAAGAAAAGCATACTATTAAAAGCAAATTTTAGAAAAAAAATATTTTTAACCATGCTCGAGAATTTTTGAAATGTTTTAGCATTTTATAAACCAAATTTAGCACAAGTTTTTGAAAACTTCGCCGTAAGTTTATAAACATAAGTTTTTAGAAATAAAAATTTTTTAAAAGAAAAAATTTTTTAAATGCTTTTCGGGAGATATATTTTATAGAGATTAGTTTAAATGGAAATACTTACATACTTACTGAGCTTTTGTAGCTCACAATATATTTGGTTCTATGTTATAAAAACCTCCTAAGTCCAGGAATGAGTGATCAGGATACTCGTTCATCTCGTTCAGATTAGATGGGCTTAAACGATCGATGATGTTGCAAAGTCTCTTTATGACAGGCCCCTCTCCTTACTAGGTCTGTCGGCCGCCTTACGTTAGCCCTCCAGAGGATATCTGATCCAACTCGAAAGCTCCCGTAAAGCTACCCCGTTTACTTTCTAAAACTTTCTGAAAAATGCAGGAGCGCGGGAAAATTTTTCTTTTTATTTTAAATATTTATAAAACGGATTTATAAAAATTTGAGCAGCATAACGGCTGTTTTTCGAACATGCCACCCTGTAAATTTCAAAATTTAACACTTCTATGTCAAACAATTCTCCACTACTGGTCTCAGGCCCTCAAATCATTTTCATAATCCAACCGCAAACATTTTCAATTCAAAATCCACAACTATACTTCATTTTCAGTTTATATAAATATATAATTTGATTTTATAAAATGAAAGCTATATACAATCCAAAATATTATTTACAACTATTTTCGTCAAACATTTAATATAATGCATGACATACGCTCTCAAAAATAAAATTATGCAGTGAGATCGTTGCGTGCGTCCACCTACGCATCCGAAGGAGCCTCATCTAACCTACGGCTCCCTCCTGCACCTGAGGAGGATTTTTCAAAAACATAGAGAAAAATGATGAGTATAAAACTCAGTGAGCGGCTAATTGTTAACTGAAATTTCCTTTTCTAAAATACATAAATATGTCCTCCCGAAATAATTTGTAAAGCTAAAATTTCATAATAACTTTATTAAATTTACAAAAACTAATTTATTCTTATAAACTTTTCTTTATTTTTCGAAACTGGAAATAATTTCTAATTTAATAAACTTTACATCTATTGACGTACTTTTCTCTTTTATCTCGTCAAAGGCAACCCAGGGAAACTTAGCCCATTGTGACGGAATCTCTCAACGCCACAAGAGCTCGGGAATGCTACTAGGCGTAGTCGTAGATGCGGGAAGACTCTTGGGGTCGCGAATCCCTTCCCAACATCAGACAGATCTACACTACCATATACGTGCAGAGGGCGACTCACTGACTCAAACTCAATCCTCCCAAGTTAGTGACTGACTCTCCCGACTACTCTTGTCATACACGTATACAGTACTTCGGCCGGTAATCTTTTGGGGGCTAGGGTAAACCAAAGGCATCTAAAATCTCCTTAATAATATTTATAACTTTCATCTTCAAATCTCAACTTTATAATTGAAATTGATTTTGAAATATCTCATTAACTTAATTTCATGCATGCATATATCTCAAAACTACTAATTTACTTTACTTAAAAATACTTACAATTACAATATAATCTTAACATTTAAGGCAATTCATATAAAAATAAATCACATGATAAAGTAGCTTTACAATCACAAAATAATTTCTTTCATTAAAGCAACAAATTAAATAAATTTATGGTAACTTCACAATTTTCATAAACACTTTAAATAAAAATATAACCACTCACTATTTTTCTTCACAACTACCACTGATTTCACACCTCCCTTTTGATGCTTGCTTCCAAACCTTACAAGCACATTTCCACCATCAACTTCACCTATAAAAATTCATTCAATGATTCCATCATTCACCCATACAATTCTTTAATAAAAACTATACTAACTAATCATTGGATATATCTTTCAATATACTTTTCTTAATGAATTCACACTCCATCAACTTTCCAACTTATATTCTCACATCCATTTCAAGTTATTTTTCTAGAATTAAGGCATTAAAACACCTTATATCCATCATCCAAATACATTAAAATATTGAATAGCATTCTAGGAATCATTTCTCTACATTGAATACTTTAACACCCAATTTTTCCAAATTCCATCTTTCTTGCATCTTTTTAATTCCAAACACTTTAAATTCATTACCAATCCTTATATCACTTCTTCAAACAATTAAAATCAACTTAAATGCATGTAAAAATACAAGGATCCATACACTAATATAGGTGTATATATCCAACAACACTATCAATTTATATTTCTTTCCAAGATTTCATTTCCTTCATCATAATTCCTCACATGCACTTCATTTAATCATCCAAATAATTCCATCACCTCTACTTTCATAATTTAATCACAAACTAGTATATGACAACTTCATCATTCACTTCATGGCAAATCAAATAATCACTCATAAATAACTCAATAAACTATCACTTAACAATCTACAACTTTAAACTAAGAAGACTAATCCATTTCATCAACTTTGATAATCAAATCCTAACCCTTACCTCTCCAAATCTTGATCCCAAGCTTCTTGATCCTCTTCTTCACTTCCAAGCTTAGATTAATGATGATTAACCTTGATTTAGTCCATAGAATCCATCAAAACCCCATATAAATCAATAACTTTAAAAATTCATCAAGCAACCATGAATTCACTTCCACTTACCTTCAATCTTTCTTGTGGGAACTTGATGGATTGGAGAGGTTATCAAGGTGGGATCAGCTCCTCTTCTCCTTCTTCTTCTCCTTCTTCTTCTTCTCCTTCTTCACGGCTGCAGCTTCCTCTTCTTTCCTCATGGTTTCTGCTCCTGCACGGTCAGCTCTCCTTTTTCTTTCTTTTTCGGTTCTGTTTTGCTCTCCAGATTTCAGCTTGTTTTGGACGTTTTTCATCCCCTCTCAACCGACTTATTCATCCTCCAATCATCCACCATGCAGTCACTTATATACCAGCCCTCATTCAATGCCAAAATTGCCTTTAAATTAATTCCATAATCACAACAATGCCATTAGACATGGATGAATGCATGTGATTGGTTAATATTATCATCCATTTAATCACTAACAACTCACTCCACCACTTAATGCAATCTTAATTAATCCTTTTCTTTTTGACTCTAAGATGTCTCAACACCATTGGCCTTCACACAAGCACATGGATTGTGCTTCTTTAATGTATATCTTCTCCTACACACTTACTAATGCATTTAACTTAAATTTCAATCCTCCTCTAACACCAATAAATTCCAAAAATATTTCATGATCATCCTATCATCAAATTGATCATGTAATACTCTAATTGGGTGTCTTAACATTTAATTTCATGCTTAAAAAAAAATTCAATCAGTTATAAACTCATTAAAATTCACAACGTTCCTCACGAGGGCGTTTTTATCGATAAATATTCGGAACCTTTAAAATTCATTTAAACGAACTCATTTTTACTCCGTTTCAGTTTCTGATAACTCTAATTCATATTCCGGGGTTTATGATGTCCTAAGTCCATTTTCCGAAAAATCACTATTCATACGGATACTATTCACCGAAAACACTATTCATCAAAAAAATTTTTATTTCGTTAAACTTAAGGAAATTCTCGTTTCCTAGAAATCATTATTCACTCAAAATCATTATTCCGTCCAAAAATACTATTTATCTGGGAAACACTATTTCTCCCAAGAAAATGAAATTCTGGGTTTTACACTTTATGAATACTATAATTTGGAAATCAACCATGTGTTTATGCATATTTAATTGTGAACAAATTTTGTACAACTTTTTATGTTAAGATGACGCATGCATGTTTTAGTTACCCGAATATTTGTGATAATACTCTTAATTATAATTTTGAAAATTTACTTGAAATTTGATATGAGAGTTTCAAAATTTTATGATTCATATGTTTAGTAAAATAATAATAGTTGAGGGTTTGCTATACAACATTATTTTGGGGTCTTGCTAGTTAGACTTCAGAAGGGTTTCGTGGGGTGCGCAACAAAATCACTGAGTTCGATAAAGGGAATCTAAGTCAAGTCTTGTTATATTTATACATGAAAAAAAATATTTTAATAAATATTTTATTAAAACAAATAAAATTTTACTATTATATGATAATTTGTGATGAGATAAATTCAATAGTGTGATTATTAGCACCAACAGTTTCACTATCATCATTCATGTTCATAACACCTTTGATAAGCTTATCTAATCCAAGATTTGAATACTTTACAATAATGACAAATAAAAAAATTAAGATTATCCCATTAAAAAAGAAAAATAAAACCTATAATTATATAACACGTGCAAGTTGCAGTTAACACTTTTTGGTCCGTATATCCAATCTCGTGTGCAAACTATAGCCTCCACCATATGTGGTTTAAGCGAACTTCAATCTTGTCAAGGACTTAACCACCAATAGTAAACACCAATTCAAATGCTACCATAGATATTGGGATGCTCAAAACATCACAAGCCATCATTGCGAGTTCAGGAAATCGAATTGCATTGACTTTCTAGAAACTTAAAACATCAAAGTCCATTATATCTTGAAGCTTTGGTTCATTCAAGTACAACTGCAATTGTGTTTTTCTTATGAAATTGCTATCGAATATATCTTTATCAAATGATTCCCACTCCTATAAATATTTATTAAACAAAAACAATGTTAATATTATGCAAATAATACATATATATAAATATAACAAACCAAATTAAATATATGAATAAACTAGTAAATAGCAATTACCTTTATAAGACTAAAAGATGGAAGAGCAATGGTATCTTGTGACGAAAAATTAATGATCAGGTTATGACCACTACCACCAGAAGTAGATATCGAAGTAGTTGAAGCATTTTTCACATACTCATCAAACAACAAATGCAACTTACTTCGAACATTTTCAAACTCAAATGAATCCTCCTCATAAACTTTTCTATAAGCAAAATCAATAAATTTCATCTTGTATCGGGGATCCAAAATCAATATTGTGGCCATGATTGTATAACAATCACCCCAGTATTTATTAAATTTAGTGTATATTTGAGTAGTCATATTTTTCAAAAACAAATAAGCACTTTCCAAGTTTTGTTGTAATGGCACATAAATTTCCAACACCTTAGACAAATACAAATTTAAAAGTGGATACTTCAATCCCGAGAAAATGCAAGTGACTTTATAAAATACTTTAAAAAATAAGGCAATTTTCTCAACATTTTCCCACTCACTTGGAGAAAGACAATGGTTAAACTTACTATCACTCAACTCTAATATACACAAAACACGATAGTAATTAATGACACTTTCAAGCATAAGATAAGTCGAATTTCATCTAATTGAAACATCTTGTCTTAGACCCATCTTATAATCAAGAGAAACTTGTTTCACACATTCTAAAAACTTTTGTTTCCTCACTTACGACCCTTTCACATATTTCACACAGTCATGAATTTTATAGACCACTTCATTTATTTCTTTCAAGCTATCTTGAACAATCAAATTAAAAATATGAGCACAACAACGAATCTGTAAAAAATCATCATGACATACAAGTGCCCCCTTTATGTTCAATTGATTTTTCAAAATATCAATAAAGGATTTTATTAGACAAAACATTGTCAAAAATAATTGAAAATATCATATTTTGAATTCTCTACTGACATAACAATGTATTAATCTTATGAACTAAAGAAACTTCATACTATAGTGGTGCCATAAAATAAAAATTTAACACTTTCTTTTGTAACACTTCAATCTTTATCAAGAAAATATGATGTGAGACATAAATAATCACCGGTAGCTATAGATATCCACAAATCATATATTAAACTAATTCTACCAAGGGATTCTTTTAGCATATTCCTAATCTTTTATTTTTTTTAGGCATGCATCTTTAACACATTTGTCTTTACGGTATTCATAAAAGCTAAAGTGAAATCCTTGTCCAAGTATTCAATTATTTTCCTAATCCACATCCACTCCACAAATTGAAAAGGCAAATCATGACATACAATGGCTGTAGATATCATATGTCAAAATACTTCAGCATCTTTAGACTTCGTAAGTGCCATAACATTTGCACCAATTTTGTCAATGACCATTTGACTTGTATCATAGTTTTTTCTTATCGGACAAGTTAATTCCATTTGGCGTTTGATGTTTTCGGTACCAATTGCTTTTACAAATATAAATCTTGTTGTAGAGCTTACACTTACTCCTTAGCTTTCCATCTTTACTTCGTGGTAGCTTTATAAATACACTTCACACTTTAGATCTAAGCTTTCTTTTGGGGGTAGGTTTGGTCAACATCATGTTCTTCCCTTTTCCCGTATCCGTGGCCTCTACTTCGACATGTTCATCTCCTTCCTCATCAAAATTCTCTTCCATACTATTGGTTTCCTAATCGTCGATATTGACATAATTGAAATCCATATATTTAAGTTGTACATGAAAAATTAAAAAGTAACCTCATAATCAACTCACTTAATTTGAATAATCAAGCACATCTAATCCATAAAATGATTCCAACTAAATATATGCAATTAAAAATATAATGAACTATCGAACACTCATTCTTAGTTCTGTAATTATTTTGAATGTCATATCCATTCTTGATTCTATTTCTTAGTTATTACTTGTAAGAACATTATTGCCATAAAGGAAATAGAGAAGAAGAGTGAATATTGTCGTATTTTTACTAGAGTAATCACTCCTAGATGTTTATCGTTAGGACTGCCAACTGAAACTGCATATGCCTTTATGCAGTCCCATTGTATCTTAGCTTCTCTAGTGTTTCTGCTGTGATTGAAATTTACTTTATTTTGTTTAGTTTAAGGGAGACATGTGAAATATGTACTTCATTAAGGAGATGTCACGACTACCGTCTAGTGTGGAAACAATGGAGTTGAAAGAGATGTTGTGACTAGTGTGGAGAAGACGGAAACAAATAAAATGATGTGATTGGTGTGGAGATGAAGGAGACGAAGGAGATGCTGTGATAGTCGATGTGTAGAGATGATGGAGAGGAAAAAGATGTTGCAACTAGTTTCGGGACGAAGGAGATGAAGGAGATGTCGCAAACACCAACCGGTGTAGAGATGATGAAGAGGAAGGAGATGCCATGACTGTTGGTGTAGAGATGATGGAGAGAAAGGAGACAAAGGAGATGTTGCGATTACAGACCGATGTAGAGACGATGGAGACAAAAGAGATGGGTTGGGTGATTGGCGTGGCGATGATGATTAGCATTGGCATTAATTGGTGTGGGCCATATAGCCATGTGGTGTAGCCTTTGAGTGGACTATAGAGGATGTAAGTGCAGCGGTTGGGGATGAAATGAATGAAATGTGGAGTGTGGTTAGGGTTTGAAGGATATAAATACCTACTATTAAAATTACATGAATACCCCTTTAATGTGAAATTACTTTTTTACCTTTATTTAAATGGGCCAACCAGTAACACGATTAACAAAACACAAACCTGAATGATTATTAAACGAGTTAGATGGGTTGATCTATTTATTTACCCAACTCGTTTATATTCAATCATAACTCATAATAATCTTATCGGTTTCATGTCGATCCGTCGTGTTAAATTCAAAATTGCCACCCTTAATTGGAGCACTTGGATTTGAGTTGGCTAAATCTTGGTAGAGCCTTTAACAAGCTATTTGAGATAAATACACATCCTTCTTTAGAAGTGTTATAATTGTTTTTATGTGAACTTCAACACTTTCCTCCACTGTTTATTGTAAATTTTTCGTCTCTTATTACCCTTGATCATTCTCTCAATTATCCTTCTTTAAGTAACCTTATAATTCCAAGTTAGGTTTGTGGTCTTAATCATTTGCTCTTTTTTGACATGCATGGGACTGAAGTTCAAAGTCCAATTCCTAATTGACTTCAAACTTTAACTTCTCTTAGACATCTCAATTTATCTTTGAACCATTTCAATTCTTCAATACCAACATGGATGTAAAGATTTACCTATCTTGAGTACCTATCTTTATTGGATAATAACTTGCAAGGAAGGATTTCAAATGCAATAGCAAACTTCACCCGTATCGAAAGACTTGATCTTGGTTATAATTACAAACTTGAAGAATTTCAAGATCTTTCCGGAAAACTTTGTAATCTGAGATCAATTTGTTTTGCATATATCAAGTTGAGTCAAGTAGTATTCAAAATTTTAAATCTTTTCTGGCTATGTATTTCAAATAAGCTAGAGTAATTATATTTGAGTAATGCTCAAGTTTTTGTTCTTTGCCTTATTATCAATTTGGACAATTTAAAACCCTACAAACTTCTAATCTAAGGAACAATTCTACAGTAGGTCCCATACCACCTTCCTTAAGAAAACTTTGGTCATTGAAATTTTTAGGTGTATCCTTTAATAAACTAAATGGAACTCTTTCTCATATTTATTTTAAAAATCTCACAGAACTCTTAGTTTTTGATGCATTTGACAATTCATTGAATTTGACAATCAATCCTGGGTGGCTCCTCCTTTCCAACTCAATGTGTTAAGTTTGAGATCTTGTCATTTAGGACATTGATTTCCATCGTGGGTTTATTCTCAAAAGTTTTTGTCTTGTTTAGATATATCCAACTCAAGAATTTCATATACAATTCCTAACAATTTTTGGAAATCTCTTCCACAATCTATTTATTAAAATATCTCTCACAACCATATCCACATTAGGATCCCATATTTATTGAAAGGAATTTATTTTTATTTCCTTGACTTGAGTTGAAATAATTTATCAGGTCCATTACCTCTTACATATCCCCTATATGGACTTGATCTTTCCAACAATAGCTTTTCGGAATCCATTTCTCATTTTGTATATCATAGGATGCATGAAACTAAGGAAATAGAGTTTCAAAAACTTAGAGGCAACTTTTTATTAGGAGAATTACCTAATTGTTGCATGATTTGACCCTTTTTAAAAATCTTGGATTTGGGTAATAATAATTTACGGGTAACCTTCTAGTCTCTGTGGGAACTTTGAAGGAGCTTCAATGGTTGCGCCTTAAAAAAAACAACCTTTCTAGAACAATATCTGCATCACTTGGACATTGTATGAAGTTAGGAACAATTGATATTGGTGAAAATGAGCTTGTTGGAACCATTCTAACAGGGATGGAAGGCAAACTTTCTAGCATTATGATTCTCAACCTTCGATCAAATAAGTTTCATGGCCTTTTACTAAGGGAACTTTGTAATCTTGCTTCTCTACAAACCATAGATCTTGTTCAGAGTAATTTCTTTAGTGCTATACCAAGATGCATCAATAACAGCAGTGCCATGGTGACAATGAACTATTCAGTACAAAATGGTGTACGTCATTCGACCAATTACATTGCTACTATAGAGGATGTGTTACTCGTGATGAAAGGGCAAACAACTGAGTACAGCATTATTCTGAATTAGGTTAGAAGCATAGACCTTTCCAAAAATAAATTTTTTGGAGAGATTCCTATTGAAATGACGAGTCTTGAAGCATAGTGGTCATTGAATTTGTTGTACAATTTTTTTACTAGTAGAATTCCTGAAAGTTTTGGTGCTATGAGATTGTTAGTGTCTATTGATTTCTCTTCAAACAAACTTTCTAGTGAAATTCCATAAAATATTTCAAACTTGATGTTTTTGAGTTACTTGAACTTATCCAATAACAACTTGATTGGGAAGATTCCTTTGAGTACTCAACTACAAAGTTTGGATGCATAATGTTTTAGTGGGAATGAACTTTGTGGAGCTCCACTTCCGAAGGATTGTACCAAGACATCTCCAAAACCAGACTTTGAAAATGTTTGAGTAAAAGATGATGAAGAACATGAAGTGGATTGGTTTTATGTCAGCATGGCACTTGGATTTGTAGTGGGCTTTTGGAGTTTGATTAGTCCTTTACTTGTCAACTAAAGATGGAGGTCTAAGTGTTGTCACTTTTTGCATCGCCTCGGGTATATATTTGCTGACTTTGTAAGAAAATGTTTCTAGGCGTTTCACTTTGTAGTCTTGTATGTGTGGGTGTGTGTGTGTGTTTTTTTTTCGATCACCAAAAGAAAAACATCAAATTTAGTACTGTAAATACAATTAGTGAATGTATATTATCTTTGAATGTGCTTAAAACATCTATGTTATTAGTTAATTATGTCTTGTTTTAATTACAAATTCAAAAAGTGATATATATATATATTCATATATATATATATATAAGAGTTTCTATGGTCATTTCACTCTCGTTCTTCACAAGTTTGAAAGTCCAGAAATTTGATTGTTCAAATGATCAAGAACCATTTAGTTAATGATCTTCATGTTATTTTGCTTACTATATTGGCACTACCGACTTCACTTTGTACTTTATTTTGAGAAAAAGAAAAAAAGAAAAAACACATCACTTTGTACTTAGACCTGCATGGTGTCTTTCAAGTGATTGGCTATGTCAATTTTTAAACTAGCAAATTGATAAATATTGTGATCAAAATAATAATAATAATAATAATAGCAAAAGCAGCAGAAGGAAGATCCATTTTATTTGAAAAAGTTATTTGAGAGTAAATTCATTGTTGACTAATTGAAAAACTAATAAAATTGTTATCCTTATTCTGGAAAATTTTATAATAAAATGTTATGTTGCACCAAAAGAAATCACTCATTGCTATATTATGGTGTAGTTGTATACACACATAGATAAGAGACTGAGTGCACATTAGATGTACCACAAGATTTGGTTTAATTTACTTTAATTCATTAATTGGGAATTGGCAACACAATCAAAACTAAAGTCAAATAATTGCCACATATGCATTTTTATTCTCTGTCATTTACCACAAATGTTACATACAAAACCCCATGTTCACTCCCCACCCCAGTCAGACACTGGATGTGCTTTGTTATATATATATATATATATATTATAAAAAGTGAAAACGCAGCATATCAGAAAAATCATCCATATTTAGGGCCATAGAAAATTTTGGGCCAAATACTTTCTAAGCCCAGTTGCCCTTACAAGAAAACTAGTATAGAGCCTAGTTGCAGTTAATAAAAATAAAATGAAAATAAAAAAACAACTCATTTCTTCACTTGTCTAATTAATTATATACACACATATATATATGCATATATATATATAGCTTACAAATAAGTTTTTACATATTTTCAAAAATTTAAAAACAATTTTGGATATTATACTAAGGTTTTATTTGATACGGTTTTTCTAAGTAGATGTTTTGAACGTAGATATTTTGAAAAAAAAAACTATTAATTGTTTGATTGTCAATTAAAAAAAAACTCCTTTAAATTATAAATAGTTTGATTAAATTATTTTTAAAGTATTTTTAGATTATTAATTTATCAAAAATGACATGAGAGAGAGGAATAGTATATTCATTCTATTAATATAACTGCTTTAACCTCAACCATAAAAAATTAATTAATCGTAGTAGTCACAAAGATTTTATTGTTCACTTCCGTTTTAATTAGGCTTGAGAAATAAAATTACAATATATTTATACACACACACACATGCACGTAGTGTCTATATAAGTAGTGTATATTTACAAAATCAACATAAGATAAAAAAATTTGCAATATAAATATATATCAGCCAAAACCAATTACCCAAAAAAAAAAAACCACACACACACACACACAAAAACTATATAAAACTTATCGGTTAAAGAGGAGTTATCAGATGTTGTTATAAAATAAAAAGTGAATGAAAATGAATGCTATATATTTATATTTATATTTATAAAGAAAATATAATAAGGTTATAAGGGTATAGAGATATTAATAAAATAAAATAAGGATTGATTAGATATTTTACTCTTTTAAAAAAAGCTAAAAAAAAATCTACTTTCCAAATAGATATTTTTTCAGTTTTTTTAATCCTCCAAAAGCTCTACTGAAATGTTAACCAAATGATGTAAAAAAATCAAAAAGAGCTTTTAATATTAAAAAAATATTTTTGACTAATAGATAAGTTGTACCAAATGTACGTTAAATGTATTTACAAATAGTAAAAATATAGAGACCTTTGTATCTATTATTTATAAAACAAAGAATGTTATTTCGACTACAATTGTGTTAAAATATATATTATTTAAACATAATCAGTTTTTACAGTTTTTCCGGAGTTTGCAAACAATCTTCATGTAATATACCAAAATTGAAATCATTGCATGGTGTAATTCCTCCTTTTAGTCTTTTACTTGAGAGTTGGGACATCTTTACATGTACAATAGTTGGGCGCTGATAACATTTTTGAGAGAAGAACAATTTCGATAAGCTAGGAAATAATATTGTAGATGGCCCGAAAAGAAATTTATTAGTGATCAGTAGTTTTACTAGCTTCCAATGTAGTTTAGTGGTAGTATAATATGTCAAATGGAGTTGGTCCACTATATGTCTAAAAAAACTATGGTCAATGGTTTCAGCGTTTTAATGTAATTAATCTAAAGACTGCAAGGTATATACAAAAGCACTCCCAAAATAACTAAAGCCGTTGATTTTCCTTCTCTTTGTTAGTTTTCTTCAAATATATACTAAATGCACTCTTTCTATCAACTACTAAAACAATTTTATACTCCAACCCCTAGTAAAAGTGCAAAATAAAAGGTACACACTACCTGACCTCCAAGACAGGCATGCCAACTGTGTAATTTTATTTTTAATTAGAAATAATCTCAAAAAACCTATTATAATTTACAAAAACATCTTTTTATCTCATTATTTTTATTTTTATTCAAAATCTCTCCTATCGATACTATGTTAATAGCAAAGTTAGACAAAGTATAAAAAGACATTTTTAACTCTATTAAAAAATTTTATTTACAAAATAAAATAATATTTAAAATAAATAAATTATAAACTAAAAAAACTGATCTCCACCATCTATCTATGAGATAGACAATGGAAATCAACATATCAAATTAAAAAATAAAAAACTGATAAAATAACTTTCATTTCGTTAAGACCCAACAAAGCTTGAGATTAAATAAGAACAATAATAAGTACGATAAGGCAAATATTATTGAGTCAGGAAGGTTAAGGCTCAGTCTAAAAAACAGGTTATTGAGAAGAAGAGAAAAAATGGCTCGAAAGCCATCAAGCCTAACAGAAAGTGTTTCCATTGTGGCATGGATAGGCATTGGTAGAGGAATTATAGGACCTGAATCCAAGTAAACATGATAAATAAATTGAGCCCAAATAAAAATCAATAAATTGCTCTAATAATTAAGCCACTGTCGACGTTGGAATTCGGTCGACGAGTAATCAATGCCCAATACCTGCAATCAATGTGAGAAAGCACAAATACCAAGGAAAGACAAAGACAGAAACAGAAGATCAAACGAGGAACACTAAGCTTTTTACGTGGTTCGGCAATAATAGGCCTACGTCCACGACTGTCCAACTCTTAATCTCTGCAGAGTGACAGTATATTATTGAATATTGTCCGTTTTTGTTACAATGATATCGATCCCTATTTATAGGGAAAGGAGTGTTACAATTCTGGTTGTAGCAAATCAGGAAAAGAATCCTGAATTAATTACATTCCCTAAACAATTGGGAAAAATAAGGAAAAGAATTATAAATTAATTACACTTCCTAATATATTCTGATATTATCAGGAAATTTCTATATTTATCTCAAGATAATGATGACTTGATTTTGATTTCGAATTGATCTCCATATCTGACGAGGAAATCATGGTTTGACTGGGCAATTGCCATATTTGGAGAGAGAATCATGGTTGTGCTTAATAACTGCCTTTTCTGGGAGATACTATGTTTATTACGTATCTGAGCGAGCTGACGTGTCATTGTGGTCTCGAGCTCGAGCTCGCTGAGAAACGAGCTGCGCAGGCGGCGAGCTGCGACCTGGCTGTATTTATGGATCTGTTGATGCCAGCTGGAAGTCTTGATGGTCTTTGAGTCAACACTGGGCCTCATCTGATGGGCTTTGACTTCGTTGACCTCATTGGGCCTTCTTATCGGGTCTTAAATGGGCCTAATTTGGACTTTTACCAGCCCAATTACTGAATCTGAAAAATACACACAACAGCCACTATCCCTAAATACACCCCCATTGATTTTGAAGGTGCACATGCAAGCTCAACTGTCAATTTTTATTGGATTTATTAAACCTCTTTGAATTACTAAGTCTCCACCATTTGCGCATATATATATATATACATATACACATACATATCTGTAAGCATTTGGCAATAAACACAGGGGGCTGATTCGACGATAAAAAAAGAAGGAAAACAACGAGAAGGAAAAAAATAAAAAATAATAAAAAATAAAAAAGAGGAGAGAAGAGAAAGAGAAGAAAATTTCAGATATATAAATAAAATATTTGGGTGTTTGGGATATCCAAATAAGTGATTTTTATTTCAATGGAATTTGAAATCCAAAAATTAGTTAATTTTTACATAAGTTCTAAATTGAATTCAATGTAATTTTAGGGTAAATTTAAGATGAGGAAGAATTAGATGGGAACCCATTTTATATCCAAATTTGGGCAAATGAATTCTATGAGTGGATAGTTTTTTATGTTTTTTTTAATCGAATTGATTTAATTATGATTATTTATATTTCAGCTTTTATTGTTTATTGAAAATGAAATATTTATTTTTTTAAATAAAATGTTTGGATTATCAATTATGTTTTATGATTGAAATAAGAATTTATTACATATTCATATATACGTATATATATTAGAAATTCCAATAGAAATTTTATGTTATTAGCTCGATCGTTCATTTATAAGAAATGTTCAAAATATTTCAAGTATATTTTGAGAAAAAATCTTGATTTATGCTTTGAGAAAAGTATTTATTCATAATTATATGTCTATTCAAAAGGAGAATTGTGAATATTTGTATATGAAATTATTTAAGGTTTGAGAAGGAAAATAAAATGTTTTCAGAAGATCAAGATATCAAGATTGTACCCTCCCCTATAATGGTTTGACAAATGTTACTTTCACAGTGTGTATGCAACGATATTCCACCATGTATGATAAATATTTATCTCTCACTCTGTGTGTGTGCGTGTGTTGATTTTTTCCATCACAAATGACAAATTTTCCTAGGTACTAGTTGATGTAAATTTTCAAATTATGCATATTATCTATTGAATATGATCAGTAAAAATGAGATATTCAGAATATCAATTTTTCTCAAAAGATTTCATGAAAAAAGTTTCAGAAATGATATAAGATTACTTGTAAAACAATTTTTTAAGCACTGAATTAATATTTAAGGATTACTGTTTATAAGATACATACATACTGTTGACGTCCGGAAACGGTCAACCAGAGATTCTGGGGCCCAGACGGCGGACTTGGTAATTAGGATCGGTTGTACTGGTTGAAAGGCAATGAATGATGCTATTAATGAAATGCTAGGTTGGTGGTGATTAACTCAGGTGAAGGAATGTCGGTCTTGGTTGTTGGTCGGATTCAATAAGGTGGTTAGTGAGCGATTAAAGAGGGAGAGAGAAAGAGAAAGAGAAGATACACAAGGATTTTTACGTGGTTCGGTGACTGCACCTACGTCCACGGCCACTCTGGAATAATTCCGGCAGAGTGACAGTTCTCTCATGTGTTAAAACTTGTTGTACAGTGAAAATGTCTCCCCTCTTTATAGAGGAAGGGAGCTCACAATAAAATAATACAAAGGAAAAGTCTACACGTTATAGGCAACGGCTAGTTTTAACTAATCCTGACATTGCCATGCTGCATTAATTGTAAAGGTAATGATGATTTCCTCCCTGCACAAGTCTGCATTAATTATACCTGCAGAGGTCTTCACTTCATTAAATGCTACTGGGTAATTGTACAGGCAGTTTCCGGCGGGAAGTCATGGGAGTTGGTAACTCTGACAGCTTGCTGCTCACGGTTTCTTATGAGTGGACTCTCTGGCTAGCCAGATGTATGCTGGAGAGGAGGTGAGGCGATCTGGGGGTCAGCGCGAGCTCGCGAGCTCGCGATTGGTGCGACCTCGCGAGCTCCTCGAGCTGAAAGCATTGGCAGGTGACATGCTGAAGAACTGTTGCTAGCTCGCGACCTGGATGGCCTCGCGGGCTGGGCTTGCAGTTGCTGGTCTCGTCTTTGGGCTTTCTGGGCCCTTGCTTCTGTTCAAGCTAAATGATTCGTGCACTGGCCCATTTAGGCCGAACCAGAAAATGGGCATAACATCAAGCCCCCCAGCTCTCTGTGCGTTTTGCGAACTGGGAGCTGAATCAAATATACTATTGGCGCCTATTTTCAAATCTCCTGATTTCGTTTCAATTTTCGTACTGTAACTGCTGACACGCGGCGTCCATTCAGGCGTTGGAGCCGAAAAACGTGTCTCGGGACCGTACGCATTAAATGCGCACGTCTTGTAACTGACAGACGTGATGGCGTGTGACCGAGATCGATGCCCAGCCGTTGGATTTTTGACGGTTATACCTTTAAGCTGGATCGGACGGCTAGGGGCGGACGAGCTGGCCTATATAATCCACAGGCCTCCTCATCTTCTTCTTTTTGCTTCCCTGGTACGACTACAGCTCCATTTCTTCCCAACTTTCCTTCGTTTCTGCTTCTTCTGTTTTACTGTTCATCGTCGACCACCCTCTTCGGACCCCATCACTGCAAGAATCAGCCACCGTGCTCAGCAAGCCGTACCTAGTTTGAACAAGGTAATCCTCGTCTCGCTTTGACTTTTTTTTGTGTTGTGGCACGATTTGTCCCTGGTTAGGATTGTTGTTTTCTGCTTCTGTACCACACATGTTGGTCCCCGTGGGCTTGTTTGGCCCTTGGGGGGTTGCTGTGTTGGTTGCCTGAGTACCTGTGTACGCTAGGGGCGACCTGCAAACATGGGATTAGCAATCATGTAAATTTAAGGTGATATAGTACCTGGCGGATTCGCGTCTCTGGGCCTTTTCCAGTCCTTAGAGACTAGGCGCGCGACCTAACAAATAGGACAGTAGCCTTAGGAGTTCTTTTTCTGTGTCTTGTTGGGATCAGTATGCTGTAGGCGTTCTGATGTCATTCCTTCTGTGCTGTAGATGTCAGGTCGCTCGCGCACAGGTCGGGGCAGGACTGCTGCTTCCAGGAGGCAGGCAGGTCGCCAGGATAGCGAGGCTGAGGCTACGACCTCGCGAGCTGGTCCGTCAAGCGAGGAGATCGCAGGAGGGGACGAGGTCACTGAGGAAACAGACCCCCCTCCCTTTAAACCCATGTTCTCGCTGCTCACCTTTGAAAAGTTGGAGGCTTGGGCCCAGGAAGTAACCATCCCCTTGGGGTGTAGGGCTAACGTTCCCGCGGACACTGATCAAGCCGCTTATCCCCCTACGGGCTTTATTGCAATCAGCAGAGAGCATATGGAGCTCGGCTTCAGGTTCCCTATCCCTGGTTACCTTAGGGATCTGCTAAACAACCTCAAGCTCGCACCGTTCCAGCTGACCCCAAACTCATACGCCCACTTGACCACCCTGGCTGCGGCGTTCCGTAAGTACGAACTGGGATTTCCCACACCCCGCATCATCTGCAGCCTTTTCAGCTTCAAAGCGATCTCTGGAAAGGAAGGGCTGTACTACGTCACTCCTCGCCAATCTTCTGACTATAGGGAGTTCCTGCCTCAGAGCTGTACTAAGTCAAACGTAGGGGAGTACAAGTCCAACTGGGCCTTGTTCACGTGCCCCTCGATTGCTGGACTGAATAACAGGAGTTTCGTGGAGGAACCTAGTAGGGACATGAGTACTCAAAACAACATCAGTAGCACTATTCATATGCACAAACATGCATAATGTTTATTTATTTATTTATTTATTTATTTACGAGCTGACTTTTACTGTGCAGGCGTTGCAGCACCTAAGTATAAACCCAGGCAGGACGAGCTCGCTATTCTGAACTCTTTCAAAGCTGCCAAGAAGCCAGAGGAGGACCATTTCCCTTCCGGCAGCGAGCTGGTAGATCGGGGTCTAGCACCATCTGCTTCAATCCCTCTGTTGAACATAGCCCGGGACCTGGGAATAAGGGGGAGGACGAACGAGGTCGCTTCCGCCCTTCCTAATCCTACCTAATCAGAGTCAGAACCACAACCTCTGCAACAAAGATCACCGAGCACGAGCTTCACCACCAGCACTTCTTCGGATAATATGGGAAGAAGGCTCACCATGTCCGTCCCTCCCCTCAGGTCAGTTCCACCTGCTGAGCCGGCCGAGGTCGTCAACGTGGACGACACCTCCTCAGAACGCTCTCAAAGAGCGCCCTCACAAGCTGCTGCAGTTGCCCCCTCTCCGACCAGGGCAACTGCAGCTCCTCAAAAACGGGCTGCCCCACCCGCAGGACGGAGTTCTCCTCCAGCCAAGAGGGCCACAGTCTCTGCCGGGGGGGATTTACCTTCGGGGCCAGAGTCCGAGGCCTTGACCAGGAAGAGGAAAGGGAAGGCCATAGCTCCACCACCACCTCCAAAGCAGAAGGGCTTCGTCGCCGTCACTTCGGTCGGTGGGGTCGTCATCGGACGGGAGCCAGGTACTGGAATGCCAGCACGACCGGCGAGGTCTGCAACAGCTTCGTGGAGCTCGTGCCTGAAGTGATGGGAAAACGCAGCCCGCAGCTACAGAAAGAAGAGTTTACAGGCCGTACTTTAGCGACCTATATAGCTCGCCAATCTGCGCTGGTAAGGTTCATATCCTGTCATACTTCGATTCTGATTTTCCTCTTCCTTTTTAAGAGGATCTTGTACCATTTCTTTTGTTGTTTCAGCTCGGTATGGCGTCTGCAAAGTTAGTAAGGGAGGCAGACATTCACATCAATGAGAAAGAGGCCTTCAGGATTTCTCAGGTACAATTTGATGAGGAGAAGAAGTTTCTGCAGGATGAAATTAATCTCCTCCAGAAGAATAATGGTGAGCTTTCTACCAAGCTCCGAGATGCTGATACGGCCTTGTCGCAGGAGACTGCTCGTAGGGAGGCCGAAGTCAGCAAGGCCCAAACAGAAATAAATCAGCTGAAGGGCGAGCTTGCTGATGCAAAGGTAAAGCTGCAGGTCGCTGAAGATAAGGTGAGCCAGCACTCATGGGACTTGGGAGCAGCCAGAGGGATGCTCGCGAGGTCCGAGGAGAAGCGGGCTGAGGCAGAGGCGAGCTTGGCTCAGACTAGGGAGAAGCTGACCCAAACTGCGGAGGGTATTGAAGTCAAGATAGCTCAGGAGCGGGACAAGATCGAGGAAGAGGTCGAGAGGGAGTTTCTGTATAGCATGTGGGAGCACTATCCGAACTTGGACTATTCCTTCTTCGGGTCAGAAGGGGTCAAAATGATCCGAGAGTTCGTGGAGCTTACTGCAGGTGCTCAAAGCGCGCAGCATGCTGGTACTTCCTCTGCTCCTTCAGATACTCTACCTGCTGACCCAGTCCCTCTGCCAGAGCAGGCTCCTGAGGTACCTCCACCTTTAGAGGATCCTCCCATGCCTGAGCCCCCAGCAGAGGCCCCTTCTGATTTGCCAGTTTCTGAGTCCGTTCCTGAGATAGAGCCCCCAGCGAAAGCCACAGTCGAACCTGCTCCTTCAGACGAACCTGCTGATGTCTAGAGCATTTTTTTTTTTTATTTGCTCCTTTAAACTCTTGTAATTTTCTTTCATTTGTTGGAACTCATAGACGAGCTCGGAACTCGGATTTATAAGATTGAATTCCCTGCACAATTTCATTATTTTGCGCAAGTATTGATATGCATATGATAGGCAGTTAGCAGACAATAATCACACCGTTACAAATGTTAAAATGTTGTTAAGTAAATCACAATCGTGAAAATTATACTCAGTTTCGAACTGGCTAACTGCAATCAGTAATCATACTAATGTACCAGCTTGTAAGGGCTCGGACTCAGCGAATAACTTGGTTAAACGAGGCGTCTTATGAGCCTTAGAATATTGGCAAGAACTTACTGTTAGTGAGGAGCTCGTAATTTACTTATCCTCTCGGTTTTAATAATATCGAGCGTGCTTGTCGGCAGCATTTTCCCAAACTTTGAGATTTTAACTCGTGGGTTCATTCGTAGTTTAGGAACGAGCTAATTTGGTGAGTCCGCGGGCATCTTTATATATGAGAGGCGTAGCCTTACCCCCTCCCGCGAGGTCGCGGGGCAATGAATACGCGAGTCCGCGGGCATCTTTATATATGAGAGGCGTGGCCTTACCCCCTCCCGCGAGGTCGCGGGGCAATGAATACGCGAGTCCGCGGGCATCTTTATATATGAGAGGCGTGGCCTTACCCCCTCCCGCGAGGTCGCGGGACAATGAATACGCGAGTCCGCGGGCATCTTTATATATGAGAGGCGTGGCCATACCCCCTCCCGCGAGGTCGCGGGGCAATGAATACGCGAGTCCGCGGGCATCTTTATATATGAGAGGCGTGGCCTTACCCCCTCCCGCGAGGTCGCGGGGCAATGAATACGCGAGTCCGCGGGCATCTTTATATATGAGAGGCGTGGCCTTACCCCCTCCCGCGAGGTCGCGGGGCAATGAATACGCGAGTCCGCGGGCATTTTTATATATGAGAGGCGTGGCCTTACCCCCTCCCGCGAGGTCGCGGGGCAATGAATACGCGAATCCGCGGGCACCCTTATATATGAGAGGCGTGGCCATACCCCCTCCCGCGAGGTCGCGGGGCAATTATGGCTGCGAGCTAATAAATGAACTTGATGCTTGATGTGAACCTCCGTTAGTGAGGGTAATACGGATGAATTAAGCATCAGTTGATGAGGCGTTCTCAATTGAGGCCTTTTGTGGAAACTTATCGCCAGAACATGGTCATGGCTTTGGCCAGCCGTTTCATGTGAGAATTCTGGTCTGCGAGAGATTCCTTGGAATTTGTATAGATATCTTCAAGGAATAAGAACATGTATATAAACATATATGAGAATAGATCGCAGCTTGATTATTTTTGAGAAAGAAATTTCATTAGCTTTGCTCTTTTTAACATGTACATTTGCTGGTTTATCCAGCTTGCTTTCTGCATCACATATGACATATACAACAGAAAACAGGTGAAAGCATGTTTACAGACAATCGTCAAAAAAGAATCATGTACAAGGTTAGAGCGAGCTGACAGTTCTTAGGTGTAATATGGCCGCAAGTGTTCAGCATTCCAGGCTCGAGGTAACTCAGTCCCATCCATGCTGGCTAAATGATAGGCTCCATTCCTCAGATCCTGCTTGATGAGGTATGGTCCCTCCCAGTTGGGTCCGAGTACCCCCTCGCTTGCCTTGCGAGCTCCAGGAAGGACTAACCTGAGCACGAGGTCTCCCGTTTTGTAGCTTCGAGCCCGCACCTTCTTGTTGTAATACCTGACAACTCTTTGCTGGTATACTGCTACCCTTAGGCGAGCTGTCTCCCTTGCCTCCTCGGCTAAGTCCAGACTGGTCGCGAGTAGCTGGTCATTGTCCCCAGGTCGGAACGAGGCCCTTCGCTGGCTGGTCACTTCAAATTCCGCCGGTATCATGGCCTCCGTTCCATAGACCATAGAAAATGGGGTCTCACCTGTGGAGTTGCGGACTGTCGTCCTATAAGCCCAGAGGACTTTCTGTAGTTCATCAGCCCAAGCCCCCTTTCTTGCTTCTAACCTGGTCTTCAGATTCTGTTTGATGATCTTGTTCATGGCCTCGACCTGACCATTGGCTTGAGGATGGTCCACGGCCGAGAAGCTCTTCACGATTCCGAGCTCATTGCAGAAACCTATGAACTGATCGCTGGTGAATTGAGTCTCATTGTCCGTGACGAGCTGCTGAGGGACCCCGAACCTGCAGATGATATTGTCCCACACAAACTTTTCTATCTTCGTTGTGGAGATCTCTGCTAGTTCCTTAGCCTCGGCCCATTTGGTAAAGTAGTCCACAGCGACCACCGCGTGCTTGCAGTTTCCTCGAGCTGTGGGCAAAGGCCCGATGAGGTCCATCCCCCAGATTGCGAACGGCCATGGACTCACCATCTGCTGGAGGTAGGCTGGTGGAGCTCGCGGGACCTTAGCAAACTTTTGGCACTTTTCGCACCTCTTTACCAGATCTAAGGCATCTTGCTTCATGGTTGGCCAGTAGAACCCCTGTCTGAGAGCCTTCTGGGCCAAGGACAATGCTCCCGCGTGGTTCCCGCAATGACCTGCATGGATATCGTTTAGCACTACCTCACAGTCTTCATCATCTATACATCGCAGCAGCTGGGCTGAGAATCCCTTCTTGTATAGCCTGTCGTCATAAATGCAGTACCGGGCTGCTCTAGCTCGGATGCGGCGAGCTTCCAGCTTGTTCTCTGGCAGCTTCCCCTCCTGCAAGTAATTGATTAACGAGCTCATCCAGGAGTTAGGCCGAACCTGTATGATCATCGTTGCACCTTCGCCTTCGATGCTTGGAACCGGTAGGAATTCCATAGGAAAAGACTCAAGGAGGTCTGCATCTTGGGAGGTCGCTAAGCGGGCAAGGGCGTCCGCATTGAAGTTCTGCGCCCTGGGAATTTGGTTCACTTCAAACCTCTGGAAAGCCCCCAGTAACTCCTTGACCTTTTGGAAATACTTTGACATCCTTTTCCCCTTGGTCTGATATTCTCCCCTAACGTGGCAAACGATAAGTTGAGAATCGCTGAAAATCTTTACCTGTTCAGCTCGCACTTCCTTGGCCAGGCGAAGTCCGGCGAGCAATGCTTCGTACTCGGCCTCGTTATTGGTAGCTTGGAATTCAAACCTTATGGCACTCAGGATTTTATGGCCTTCTGGGCTGATCAGCATTATTCCAGCCCCCGAGCTTTGCTCGTTAGAGGATCCATCCACATAAAGCTCCCAAACTCGGTTACCTGCTAGCTCCTCGTACTCTGGTACTGGCCCCGTGAATTCCACAATGAAGTCTGCGAGTGCCTGGGCCTTGAATGCTGTTCTAGGTCTGAATTCTATGTCGAACTGAGCGAGCTCGATGGCCCACTTGAGGAGTCTGCCAGAAGTATCTGCTTTCTGAAGGACTTGCCTGAGAGGGTACTGCGTGAGGACCTCAATCTGATGAGCTTGGAAGTAGGGACGTAGCTTCCTGGAGGTAGTTACCAGACAGTACGCGAGCTTCTCCATTTGTGAATACCTGGTCTCCGCATCAACCAGCCTTTTACTGATATAATATACGGGCAGCTGCATCTTATCCTCTTCTCTTACCAAGGCCGCGCTTAGGGCGTGCTCAGAGACTCCCAAGTACAAAAATAACTTCTCCCCATCCTTCGGCTTGGACAGGAGAGGAGCTTGGCCCATATACTCCTTCAGCTTCTGGAATGCCTCCTCGCAATGCTCATCCCATTCAAAGTTCTTGGCTTTCTTTATGGCTTCGAAGAATGGCACACACCTGTCAGTAGCTTTCGAGATGAAACGGCTCAAAGCCGCGACCTGGCCTGTGAGGCTCTGCACATCTTTGATTCTGGAGGGGGACCTCATTTCCACGAGTGCCCTGATCTTCTCTGGATTGGCCTCTATCCCTCTGCTGTTCACCATAAAACCGAGGAACTTACCAGATGCTACCCCAAATGCACACTTCAGCGGGTTTAACTTCATCCGGTAGCTTCTGAGGACTCTGAACGTCTCATCCAGATCGCGGACATGATCTACCGCTTTCTGGGACTTCACCAGCATATCATCTACGTACACCTCCATAGTTTTCCCAATCAGGTCCTGAAACATGGCGTTGACTAGACGCTGATAGGTTGCTCCTGCATTCTTCAGTCCGAATGACATCACCCTGTAACAGTATAAGCCCCTATCGGTGACAAAAGAGGTGTGTTCCTCGTCCTGCGGGCTCATGGGAATTTGGTTGTATCCTGAGTAGGCGTCCATGAAACTTAGGAGTTGATGTCCCGACGTTGCATCTACCAGCTGGTCAATCCTGGGTAATGGGAAACTGTCCTTCGGGCAGGCCTTGTTCAGGTCGGTGAAGTCAATACAAGTCCTCCACTTTCCGTTCTTCTTCTTCACGAGGACCGGATTGGCGACCCAAATGGGATAACGAGCTTCCCTAACGAACCCGTTAGCTAGCAACTTCTCAACCTCCTCCTTCAGAGCTGCATAGCGTTCTGGTGTCATTGGCCTCCTCTTCTGTCGGACTGGCCTGTGCTGGGGGTTTACATTCAGTCGGTGACACATAATACCTGGGTCTATCCCCACCATATCCTCATGGTTCCAGGCAAAGACATCGAGGTTTCTCTTCAGGAATTCTACGAGCTCGGACTTCACTTCTGGCAGCAGATCTTTTCCTATCTTCACATATCTTTCTGAGTCCGCCTCACTGACTCGCACATCCTCTAACTCCTCAACGGGTCCTGTGGCCCTGTCTGCATCCACCTCGCGAGGGTCTAGGTCGTCACTTACCCCACTTTCAGAGGCAGCTCGCGGTTGGCCACCCGAGACCACATTTACTTTCTTTCCACGAACTCCCATCTTTATTGCATCTTCATAACATCTCCTGGCTAACTGCTGCTCGCCCTTGACACAGCCTATTCCATTGGGAGTCGGGAACTTGACTGTCAGCGTTCTGGTTGAGGTGACCATGTCTAGATCATTCATCGAAGGTCGCCCCAATACCACGTTGTATGCTGAAGGACTCTTGATAATAAGGAAGTCTGTAAGAACTGTAGTTTGTCGTCCTGGCTCCCCGAAGGTGAGAGGTAACTTGATCTGGCCGATCGGTACCACTGCATCTCCCGTGAATCCATAGAGGGGCTCCGGCGAGGGTATCAACTGCTCAGCTCCTAAACCCAACTGGTCATAACAGTCCTTATACATGACGTTGACTGAGTTGCCAGTGTCGATCATTATCCTCCACACCTCGACATTACTGATCTGAGCTCTGATTACAATGGCATCGTTATGGGGCCAGCGTACTCCCCTCTCGTCCTCCTCCGTGAACACAATGCTGTCTGAGGACGCTTTTGCCCTTTTGGTGGGTCCCTCGACTCCTCCATATTCTGCCAGTAGGGTATGGTTGGCTTCCCGGACATACCTCTGGTGTGACCTGTTAGATGTACCTGCCACATGAGGTCCACCGTAAATGGTAAAGATCGTTCTTACAGCAGGCTCGCGTTCTGGTTCTCGAGCTCGCTGAGGCTGCTGCTGCTCGGGCTGCTGTTCTTGCCCCTGAGGTCGTTGGTTCTGAGGTCGCCTTCCAGCGGGCTGTATTACATATTCTCCTAGGCGGCCTCGTCTTATGAGTTCTTCGATGGCATCCTTCAACTGCCAACAGTCTGATGTATTGTGCCCGTTCTCGTTGTGGTAGGCACAGTATTTCTTCGGGTCCCGGCGTCGGTTAGGGGGTCCAGTCGGAGGTGGCTTCCCAAAGTTCTCCCTGTTTCTTTCTGCGGTGAAGATCCTGTCCTGCCTGTTCGATAACAGACTATAGCTGTCATATCTGTTCTGGCGTCGGGGCCTCTCCATCCTCGGCCCTGGCCTAGCTCGCTTTGCCACAACATTGGCCGACTGGTTCCTCGGCTCCCCTGGCCTATCACCACCAGGGTTCTTCCTTTTCTCACGATGGGAACCACTTGCTTCACCCCGCTGACCACTGGGTTTCTTAGCCCCAAAGGCTTCTTCCCATCTGACTTCTTTAGCTACCCTGTCGTAGAACTCCCCCAGATCCTTCACAGGGGACCTGTATATGCTTTCATACAGCTTCCCATCTTTCCTGAGCCCTGCGGAGATAGCTGTTAAAATACTCTCATCAGAGGGTGTTTCCACATTACTCACCTCCTCTCTGAATTGAGTAATATAGTCCTTGAGGGATTCATTTTGTCTCTGGAAAATGGTTGCGAGGTGGCAGGCTGGCGCGAGCTGTTTCCTTAATGCCTTATACTGGTCCAGAAACCTCTTCTGACATTCTCTCCAGCTCCCAATGCTGCAGGCTGGAAGGCGATTGAACCAAGCTCGCGGGGCGTCCCCTAGAGTAGCTGGGAATACTCGGCATTTGACCAGCGGGTCATATGTCTGAAGATCCATCTGCACATTGAAAGCATCCAAATGGTCATAGGGGTCCGTTCTGCCGTCATATTGAGGGATACTGGGGAGCTTGAACTTTGCTGGTAAAGGCACTGTCTCGATCTCCCGAGTAAATGGTGCTCGGCGGTTGTCCCGCTCTTCCCCAGTCTGGCCTCCAGGTCGGGCTTCCAACTGCTGGACCCTTTGCAACAACTCTTCGACTACTGGGTCTTGGGTCAATGACCGCCGACTGGGGTTCCATCTACTGGTACTCTCCTGCTCCCCAAAGTAACGGTTCTGCGACCTACCTTCTTCACTGAGTGCTTCTGCGTGTCTGGCAGCCCTCCTCGGCCCGGGCTCATAACCTGCACGATACCCGCGGACTCGCTCTGGCCCACGACTACCTTCCTCGCGCCTGGCGCCCTCGATACTTGCCCTCGCCCTTATCTCGTTCTGGCGAGGTGGGATCTCCTGCTCTTGGTTCCGCTCTCTGATTCTCCTTGGGTGCAAGTTCGAAGAGCGGGCTGATCCTTCGGTAAGCGACCTCTCCCTTACGGCTACCCCTTCTGGAGTTGGTATCTCTTCTGAAGGTCGGCGGCGAGCTCTGCCTGGAGGTGCTGCATTTGCCTGCCTCGGCGCCACGTGGGCTTGGACTTCCACCAACGCCCTCACTGTTGTTGTCAACTCCCTCACTGCATCCTCCAGAGCTCGCTGGCGCTGCTGCCATCCCTGAGCGACCTCGTTTCCTGAAGGTGAAGCGCTCTGTTCTTCTTGGACTTCACGTCGCTCCCCTGCTACTCCAACACTCCTCGTTGCTTTGATCCTAGCCATAGCAGACAAGTACAGATGAAAATGACGTAGTAACTAACTGGAGATTACCAGGTCACTGTTGGGCCCTCCTTCTAGCGCCAAAAGATGTTGACGTCCGGAAACGGTCAACCAGAGATTCTGGGGCCCAGACGGCGGACTTGGTAATTAGGATCGGTTGTACTGGTTGAAAGGCAATGAATGATGCTATTAATGAAATGCTAGGTTGGTGGTGATTAACTCAGGTGAAGGAATGTCGGTCTTGGTTGTTGGTCGGATTCAATAAGGTGGTTAGTGAGCGATTAAAGAGGGAGAGAGAAAGAGAAAGAGAAGATACACAAGGATTTTTACGTGGTTCGGTGACTGCACCTACGTTCACGGCCACTCTGGAATAATTCCGGCAGAGTGACAGTTCTCTCGTGTGTTAAAACTTGTTGTACAGTGAAAATGTCTCCCCTCTTTATAGAGGAAGGGAGCTCACAATAAAATAATACAAAGGAAAAGTCTACACGTTATAGGCAACGGCTAGTTTCAACTAATCCTGACATTGCCATGCTGCATTAATTGTAAAGGTAATGATGATTTCCTCCCTGCACAAGTCTGCATTAATTATACCTGCAGAGGTCTTCACTTCATTAAATGCTACTGGGTAATTGTACAGGCAGTTTCCGGCGGGAAGTCATGGGAATTGGTAACTCTGACAGCTTGCTGCTCACGGTTTCTTATGAGTGGACTCTCTGGCTAGCCAGATGTATGCTGGAGAGGAGGTGAGGCGATCTGGGGGTCAGCGCGAGCTCGCGAGCTCGCGATTGGTGCGACCTCGCGAGCTCCTCGGGCTGAAAGCATTGGCAAGTGACATGCTGAAGAACTGTTGCTAGCTCGCGACCTGGATGGCCTCGCGAGCTGGGCTTGCAGTTGCTGGTCTCGTCTTTGGGCTTTCTGGGCCCTTGCTTCTGTTCAAGCTAAATGAGTCGTGCACTGGCCCATTTAGGCCGAACCAGAAAATGGGCATAACACATACATACATATACATACATATATAGATTATCGTTTTATCGAGCATATTCAGAATAATTTCTTATTGCTACTAGCAAGTGATTTTAAAGAAGTTTATCCAGATTATAGTTGCAAATTGAGATTTTATGAGTATACAAAAATAATTCATACGATTGTTTATAGATCTTAGCCATTGATTTGTATAGGAGCCATCTATAAATATGGAAGACCTCGTTTGCTCTCTCAACTCAAAAACACTCCAATTGTAAGTTTTCAAGTAATGGTGAAACTTCTTTCTCTCACAAAAGTTCTCTAGTGCATGTTTCTTACTCTCTTAGGCTTCCTTAGGTGTCAAATTAGCATCCATGGCAGGACGGTTCAAGCTTCAAAAGCTAGGCCCGTGACACCATGATGGGTGCCCATAACCAACGGATAAGTTTTAGAAATTTTGTGGACCAAGATTTTCAACAATACATTTGCATTTGAAAACGTAATAAATCACCAAAAACATAAGAACTAAACTGAAGTTTTTTCTAAATTAAAACAAATAAGCTGTGTGACTACGTTGAAAAGCTATTTAAGATACCACCTCCTGTGAGCACCAATTTAGGCAAAATAGCATTATCATTTATCATTATTGAATTCATTCGGTGTGCCTCTATCAAATTATTATAGCTAATTATGTCGTCTCTACACACCTATAAATTATTATTATAGCTAATTACGTCATTTCTACATCCCTTATTTATCATAGAATCAAACTACTCCCTCGCACCATCAATTTTACTTATGAAACCACAAACCATCTATCAAATTGTTATAAATTATCATATTGAGGTTCCCACCACTTATTCTTGCAAAACTCATCTACCGCACTAAACATCACTACATTAGACTGCTCATGTTGATCCACCATCTCAGTGATCAAATCTTTTGCTTCATCCCATGGATTAGGGAAAAAAAATTATTAATTTATTACATTTGGATTGCTTCCCCCACTCCACATTCCGAAAATATTTTAGTTTGCCTTCTCTGTTACACATCTTTACATAGGTCATCAATTGTACAACCATAACAAATTATAGTTGGCTTTATATACAAAAAACCAATTTCATTCACCATCCCGTTTAACCATTTCTTCATGTATCTTAAGACCAATGCTTGAATTACTTGTTCAACATAATCCTTCATGAGTATCCTGTATGCAATCATAGTAAAATTACAACCAACTGGGTTGCCTTCGCATTACCACCCACAGTTGGATTATGTTTGTTGACAAGGACTGGGTAGTGGATCCACATTTGGGAAGCCCAAGGAACCTTTAATCCCATCAGCACAAACAAATCCATATCATAAGTTTACCGGTTGATGTTAATATTTACACGCCTCTAATATGTTCGAACGCCTTTTAATAGGCTCATCTCATTAAATAAGTCATAATTATAACTTAAGGTAATTACAAAGACACTCCAAATTATAGTCAAATTCCAGCACTTCTACTAATTCTTTGAAAGCTCCCGTGACAGGAACTATTTTTGGTTCAATAATACAAAAAATTAAAGTACATACAGCCTTTATTTACTAATTCCCGCAACCTCAAAAGTTTATAATATACAGTGATAACAATACCGAAAGGAATCGAAGATGAGAT
The DNA here is from genome assembly GCA_019925255.1 of Litchi chinensis. Taxonomy (NCBI): domain Eukaryota; kingdom Viridiplantae; phylum Streptophyta; class Magnoliopsida; order Sapindales; family Sapindaceae; genus Litchi; species Litchi chinensis. The sequence goes on along the minus strand of CM034464.1, from coordinate 32,819,756 downwards.
CAGGGCCCTTGCACAGGCAAATGAAATATTTTGGGAGCCTAACCATTTTCACTTCAATCTGACACAATATCTCACGGAGCATCGCAAGATTCTATCAGTATCTGTTTGTGCTGATGATGACAATGATTAAAGAGAAATAGGAATTGCTTTAAGTTCATGTTTATTTTATTCATACGAACTGCCTGCAACTAGTCTCTATGAATCTTTATTATTTGAAAAGAAACAACTCTCAGACATTCATACGATATTTAAATAACAAAAATAGTTCCTGTCACAAGAGTTTTCAAAGAAACATTTGGCTAAAGTACCATATTTGTGCAATTAAACTATAATTCCAGGTGTTTACATAATTACCCTAAGTTCTGATTGACTCATTTAATGGAGGTGAACTTATTAAAGGGTGTACAAACAGTTTTAGAGGAGTGTCAATATTGACACTCTTTACCACTCTTGAGACCAAATCTGACCCGTAAAATGTCAACCTAAATCATCATACATGTCAACATTGGTTCTTTGCATGCACAAAGAAACTGAGTGAAAATTAATTAATTATATCTATCCTTCATGTATCCTAAGACCAATGCTTGAATTACTTGTTCAACATAACCTTTCATCAGTATCCTGTATGCAATCATAGTAAAATTACAACCAACTGGATTGCCTTCATGATACTACCCACTGTTAGACTGTGTTTGTTGAAGAGAACTAGGTAGTACCGCATCCGCATTTGGCAAGCCCAAGGGACCTTTAATCCCATCAGCAAGGGACTAAAAATAAACTCATATCATGAGTTTACATATCCTGATTCCAAATCTGACTCACAAGGTATCAGCATTACAAGAAAAAAGAAAAAAATTGCTACGAGTTTAGTCATCCAACGTGTTCATCATACATGTAAACATTGGATTCTTTGAATGCACAAGGAAACTGAGTGAAAAATAATTAATTATATCTTAAATCACAAATTATTACCTTGTATGCAAATGCCCCATCGCAGTGAATCACCTGCAATGTTGACCATAGGCAATCCCAATAATATTTCAAAGACTACAGATTTCCAGTTGAAGGAGACTATTACCAGATGCATTTGAATGATGAAGTTATGTTCCCCAATCAACAAGCATAATAGTGGTGCAATGGTAGAAAGCATCATTAATGATAGAAAATCCAAACTTAAAGGCAGTAACCATACAGCAACTAGCTACCCAAGTGTAATAATTTACATCAGCAGCCCAAGAACAAAAATCTCAAGCATCATCATCCATCATACTCAGAATCATCTTCAGTTTCTTCAGCTTCACCACTTTCCTGTAAGTGGCTTAATTATTGAATTGCAACAACATGGTACAATACAAACAACAGCAAGCATTAACAAAGATGAAAGGAAAAGGTACCTGTCGCTTTATATAATCCGCCATGGCTCTGTCAAATTCCGCTCGTTTCTCGGTGGCTATATCATAATATTTGACCTTTTCCTTTGAATTGAGAGACATAAGCAGTGAGTGAGTACTAGTAAACATTAAATTGAAGTAGAACCAATGTAATCTAAACCTGAAAGTTGTTTTACTAACTTGTTGTCCATCTATAACAATCCTTGAATTAAATTGATTGTTATTGATGTATAACTTTACCAACCAGTGAAATAACTAACCGGAAAGAGGGATAAAGTTATCCATCAATAATAATCTTTGAATAGGTTGTTATTGATGGTAATCTTACCAACTAGTAAGCTAACTAAACCCAGTTAAACCTGAAAAGGGTTGTGCTACCTCATATGTGATAGTCTTCCACTTGTCTCCACATGCCTTGCCAATCTGAAAGCAAAAATTTCTTTTCATGGGATTGAATTGAAAATAATAATAATAGAAATGGAAATGAAAAAAACATTGAACAACATACGTCCCGCATAGACTTCACATGAGGATTCTGCTCTTGAAATTCCTTGCGGAAATCCTCCCTTAACAGAAAGAGAGAGGGAGAGAGAAAGACAGTTATTACAAAGACACCAACAGAACATGAAAGAAAGAAAGACAAAACAAGAGACTAGGAACAAAGACATACAAGAAATAGAAGAAGGCAGTTGGGGGTTTCTTTGGCTTCTTGACATCAAACTTAGCAGTTTTCCTCCTCTTCCTCTGTCGAATTTCAATCATTAATTCCTTCAATTTCACTCAGACTATACATGCTAGTTTAAACAACGGAGACCACACTACTCACCGTAATCGACGACGAAGACGACGACGACTTTGAATTTTGGTAGCATTCTTCGCCATCTGATGTTTTAGATTAGGGCTAAAATTGTGTGCATTCACTTTTCAAGCAACCAGCACGTGTACACTAGTATTCTTTTTGTAACTTTATGCATTCAATTACTGTTACTACTCTTTTTCAGCCGCCCCTCAGATTTGATGTATCACCCCTTGGACCCCCTCACATTTCATAAGGGAATGCACGTCAAATTTTGAAGCGATAATCCTATTTTCCTCCCCTATATTTTGATATAATTACTAATTATCTTCTATAATTTTAAAAAATTTTATTTCATTCCCTATTATTGCTGTTGTTATTAAAATGATTGAAATAATCAAAACATCTTTATAATTTTGTCCTTTCATATTAACTGCTAAACTTTAATTTTTAAGGTTAATTTTAAAGGTAAGACTTTTTTTTGGATATTTTCATACATTATAGGGGTATTTAATTTATTTCATAAATTGATAAGGGGATATCAACTATCTTTAAAATAATTAAAGATTTTTGTAATATGCCAAACTATAAAGGAAAAGTAGAATTATCGTAAGGGAATACATGTCAAATTGTTGAGGGTTTAGAGTCAAATTTTGACTAATCCAACTCCTGCTTTAGCTGATTGGGTTTGGAAATGAAAATAAAAAACTCATTCATTTAATTCATAATCTTTTATAATTATAATTTTCAGTAATTAATAATTTCTTGTAATTAAAGAATTAAAAAATAAAAATAAAGTGTTAAAATAAGAAAATTATGGGATTAAAAAAAAGAAAATTATGACAAAATTGAAAATATAAAAGCACATGAATAATCTGATACAAACAAATATATTATAATGGAATAATAACTCATATCTACAATTAAATTAAACTGAAAAAATATATATATATATATATATGAAAACAATTTTATGAAAAACTTCAATAACAAATATTGTCTGAATAAGCAAACACATATTTTAAATTGAAGACACTTATCTTCTAATGCATTTTGGCATTTCTTTACAATTGCAAATGTAATTAGTAATACATTTATTGAGTTTTATTTTGCAGTACAATTGAAATTAGAAGTAATTATGACATTAATGGATGATACCGGTTTTAATGGGTTTGAGATAAGGCCAAACTATTATTTATTGGGTTTTAATAACATGACCCAGTAGAGCTAAACCCATAGGCCATTTTATCAGAAACATCTTTAGGAGGACATCTGAAACAATACAACCTGCCATTTACAAAGATATTGAAACTGCAAAAATGAATAGAACAGAAGAAAAAACTCATGTTATTGGCCCATTACTTGTTTATCAAGCAAACTCCCTTAACAACGAAAATAAAATTATTTCTGCGCAAATTATTAAAAACCATCTTATGAGGACATCTGAAACAACATAATCAAATATTAAGCATGTCACTAACCTCCTCTACACTATTTTAAAACTATTTCTACAGTCTTCAAAGGTGATGTGATGAGAACAAAGAAGCATCACCAAAGGATCCATTGCATATTCCAGTTGGGCCAACTACAAGGGTAAGGGCTAAGAGGTTCAAAAAAACACTCAATGGATTGATTCAAAAGATTTTGGCTGATTCTAAAATGGTGAATTCCAAGATGGGCCCAAAATAAGAGCAAAGTTTAATTAGTTTAATTGAAGCAATTGATGGGGTTAATTATAGCTAATTTGCTGCTAATGAAAGACTTTCCAATATAGAGCATTTTCTTGGTCATCAAAACTTTCCAATATGGAGAAGATTCTTGGTTATCAAGACTTTCCAAAAATGGGGCTAATTTCTTACCAATTATTCTACAAGACAATTAGTTGTCAATTTTATTATTTATTTTGCTATTTGTAAGAGCTTAATTGTCTAATTTTTTTTTTCCTTTTATTCTTAGTAATTTAAGCTATATAAACTCATGTAACCCCAAAAGGGATTTAGTTGATGATTAATAATATTTATGAGAGTATTCTCTTTAGTTCTTCGTAGAATTTTTCGAACTTATCAGGATTTCCTTGTAGTATTCGTCATAGACTTATCAATCAATTCTTCCATCATTGATTGTGGTGTCTTCACCATACCAAGGTTCTTGCTTCCATATAAGCAACGGGTCGAGGTTTTCCATACAAATCTTATTCTAGACGATCTTGGATTCTTACTTGATTCACGGGTTTCGTCAGTTCTTGGCGGGGTTCGTATCATGATGTAAAGAAATTTGACAGAACAATTATATCTTTATTACGAATGGAAACAGGTTGGATTGGTTTGGGTCAGCCTGCCCAAACTTAACCAGAAATTTATTAAAAGTGCCTCAAACCCTATCTGTGCCTTAAACGGATCACTACTTTTTGTTTCAAACAATTATATCTTTATTACGAATAGAAACAGGTTGGATTGGTTTGGGTCAACTTGCCCAAACTTAACCAAAAATTTTTTAAAGGTGCCTCAAACCCTACCCGTGCCTTAAACGGATCACTACTTTCTGTTTCAAACTCATCCCGAATAGACTGGATTCCCCCGGGTTTGGATCAGATTATGTATTTTTACCACCCCTATTCTTTATCAAACAGAAGCACAAATGGATTGTTGATTATAGAGGCCAGATACAGCATTAGGGAACTGTTGTTGGTTTCCTCTCCGCTTTGTAACAAGTACATATCCTTCAGCATCCCCAAGTTTTATGTTTTCATTTTTCATGTTATTAGGGGACTGAGAGGCCATAGTTGTCTTGCCATTTATGATTGCATTGTCAGTGTCATTTGCTCAACTTTTCAAATAATCGAACTTCTTCTCATTAGCTTCAGACCCATCTGCATGTTGCTGTACTGACTTTAAATGAAGCTAAGCAGTATCTGCCTTCCCAGCTCTGACTTCTTAGATATTGAGCTGCTCTTTCTTGAATTATCATCCTCAACTGTATCGTCTCCTACCTCACTAGTTGTTTCATGTGAAGAGTTGGAGTCATTGGCAACGTTTGAATCTGCATTTACTACACTTGTTTGCTAGCTTCTCCTTGGTACAAATTTTGGTGCATGTGAATTCATGATCCTTGAAGGCTCAAACCTGTTTCTTTGCACAACCAAATTGTGGTTATTTAGAAAACCATGTTTTATGTTGTAAGACTGATTAGTTCTATAGTACAGAGGTGAGATCTAGGCCGACAAGGAACGCTAGCAACAACGACAGGATCTGCAAACATGCCTTGACTTGTGACAGGCTGACAGCTACTGAATTTAGAGGATGGCCCATGGAGAGAGCTCCTGGATTGAATGTCTCAGCTGCTGCTGAAAGCTTACTCCCATTTGCCTCTATAGGCCTTTCCTGGTTAGAGGCTTCTGGGCCACTAGTTTCAGATTGATTAAAAGTTTTTTGAGTTTCTTCTGGTTGAGCATCACCTGGTATACCCTTGACTACAGAGCCATTATCGTTTTCCTCTTTTGATGTCTCAGGTGTAATGCTACAAACCCAGTTGCTTATTTCTTCTACTTTCTCCACCATTGGCTTTAAAACCATTCCTGGGGGTGCTGCAGCTACTTCTTTATAAAACAGAGATTTAGAAGCTACAGCAAAGAGATTGGTTGAACCAGTTAAGGGTTTGGAAGCAACAGCTTTTTCTTGCAGTTTAATTGTCTTCTTTGACAACTCAGTTGTAATGGTCCTTGGAGTTTTCTTCTGTGTTGGTGATATAATTTCACACTTATTGCTTGTTTTTCTAGAATTTGAATATTTACAACCGTTTATATATAGCTTTGCAAGATTTGGGCGCCTCTGACCAAACTTTCGGCTGGCAGCATTACCTGGCCTCCCTTCATGATTCGCTTCTTGCCATCCCTCATCTGTAGTTGTTTCTTCAACAAATCCGCTTGCACTTGTTGGTTTGTATCTACTAAAACCATCATTCTCTTCAACAAATTTGTTAGCAATCGGTGGTATGTATTTAGTATTATCATCATTTCCTTCTGGCTCCTCAGGATGAACTGTGTTCATGACTACTTCTGTGTTGCTACCTGCTATAGTCAAGCTGTTCTTCAGTCCATCATTGGGCACATCATCTTCAACTAGCACATCATGGTGGGATTGATGGGTCATATCATTGATCTGCACCACCTAAAAGATATATAGAGCAATATCATAAAATGTTAATTGAGCAGGGTGAAAGAATTCGTAATGAGTTAACATCATCAACTTCTTCTGCAGTAGTAAAATTACAACGATGAACTCTGACGATCAGAAATCAGCCATAGTGGAATAGAGCCTGTGTTCTACAAACCTCATCAAAGATTTATTGTTGGCTTTTCGCTAAAGGAGTCGATGGCATAACATTTCTAATATTGGTCAAAATTTTGGAAACTCGCACATAACATCTTTGTTTCTTGACATTGGCCAACTTCTAAATTTATTTTCTACTAAATAGTTAATGTTAAAAGAATGAAAATAATCAGATATCCAACTTTTCTAAAATTTTAAAGAAAAACAGTGCCAATATCACTGGAAAAAGAAAGAAAAAATCCCCTAGCTTTACATGCCGTTTCTATGCACTTCGCTTCCTTTAGAATCTCGATCAGGACTTATGTAATCCAGGAGTTCTGATACACTGCAAGAACGGTCACAGCTTTTGGTAACAAGAAAAAAAATCAACACAGTAAGAACAAGTAATTTGGGGGAATACCCTATTAATAATGCCTAAGGTGACCTTTACTTGCAATGGATGCATCTGGCTTTAGAGTTCCATTTTGTGTGGCCTCTTGCTGCTCTGGAGCTTTGATTCAAAGTATTCAAGCCACGCAGCAGCATCCTGCAAAAGAAATGTAGTCCATATATATATATATAAGAAAATCAGAACATTCTCTTAGGACAGTAAATTCACTGAAACTGTGATGTAAGTTCAATCTGTTGAAATCCACTTTATCCCTTTCCTGTAATACAGGTAACAAGAAAAACAAACCAGCCTGAACTCATTTACATGCAACAAAAATACACAATCATGACTGTATGTACACCTGAGTTCACAGGTATTCTAATCCAAGTTTAGCTTGAAGTATCTTAAGTGTAGTTTGCTCATGTTGCACACTCGAGGAATGTGCTTCCATCAATGAAAGAGCTATGGCTATAGCATGATAGCATGCAGCAGTCTGTCTGGTTAAGAAACCAAAATAAATGGTTTGGTTCATTGGAATATATACATATGCAGGAGCTTGCACAAGTGCAAGAACACACATGTGTGCACATCGTACCAGTAGAGGAGAATTCTAGATTTACCCTTCTTTTATATTTGATTATAATATTTTTATCACGTACTCAGATTTTGGGCTGTGACAGAATTGTGTCAAAGCACATTTGTGCGTGTGCGTGTGCGTGAGAGAGAGAGAGAGACACACCTGTATATGTTCTGCTCCCAACAATCTTTGGTTGCACTTAAGAGCTTCATTCAGGTATCTAAGAGCAACATGAACAAGTCCTATGCCCTCTTCCATCATAGCCACATTTATATATGTCGCAGCAGTGCTTGGATGCCAAAGTCCACAAGACGGGATTGGCTATGGTACAAACAAATTTTTTGTTTGTACCATGCAAACACACTTTGGCTGCCAACTGGCAGCCAAAAAGTGTTAATTAAACTTGCAGCAACCGGTTTCAACCGGTTGCTGCATATTTAAAATATTAATTTTATAATAAATAATATTAAAATAATAATTTATTAATTAAATAATATATTAATATAATATTTTATAATAAAATATTATATTATATAAATATAAGTATTTTAAGTTATTATTAATATTTTATTATATATAATAAATATAATATATAAATATAATAATATTTTATAAAATATTATATATATTATTATTTGTTAGATTACCGTGATAAAAACTTATCCTATCACGGCTATACTATTTCATGACGTTAGAGTTGTTCAATGAACAACTCCAACGTCCATTTAAACAAGTACGTAAGGCGTGACGGACGTAAAACCGTGACAAGAAACTATCCTATCACGGTTATACTATTTCATGACGTCCGAGTTGTTCGGGAAACAAGTTTGACGTTTAGCACAACGTTTGAAGTTGTTCAACCCGAACAAAATGATGGATAACATCAACATAACGTCAGAGTTGTTCAGGGAACAACTCCGACGTCCATTTAAACAAGTACGCAAGGCGTGACAGACGTGAAACCATGACAACAAATCATCCTATCACGGTTCACTATTTGATGACGTTCGAGTTGTTCAGGAAACAAGTTTGACGTTTAGCACAACGTCTGAAGTTGTTCAACCCGAACAAAATGGTGGATCACATCAACATAACGTCCGAGTTGTTCGGGGAACAACTCCGACGTCCATTTAAACAAGTAGGCAAGGCGTGACAGACGTGAAACCATGACAACAAATCATCCTATCACGGTTCACTATTTGATGACGTCCGAGTTGTTGGCAGAACAAGTTTAACGTTTAGCACAACGTCTGAAGTTGTTCAACCGAACAAAATGGTGGATAACATCAACATAACGTCAGAGTTGTTCGGGGAACAACTTCGACGTCCATTTAAACAAGTACGCAAGGGGTGACAGACGTGAAACCATGACAACAAATCATCCTATCACGGTTCACTATTTGATGACGTCCGAGTTGTTAGGGGAACAAGTTTAACGTTTAGCACAACGTCTGAAGTTGTTCAACCGAACAAAATGGTGGATAACATCAACATAACGTCAGAGTTGTTCGGGGAACAACTCCCACGTACATTTGAACAAGTAGGCAAGGCGTGACAGAAGTGAAACCATGACAACAAATCATCCTATCACGGTTCACTATTTGATGACGTCCGAGTTGTTTGGGGAACAAGTTTAACGTTTAGCACAACGTCTGAAGTTGTTCAACCGAACAAAATGGTGGATAACATCAACATAACGTCAGAGTTGTTCGGGGAACAACTCCCACGTACATTTGAACAAGTAGGCAAGGCGTGACAGAAGTGAAACCATGACAACAAATCATCCTATCACGGTTCACTATTTGATGACGTACGAGTTGTTGCGGGAACAAGTTTGACGTTTAGCACAACGTCTGAAGTTGTTCAACCCGAACAAAATGGTGGATACCATCAACATAACGTCAGAGTTGTTCCTTGAACAACTCAAACGTCCATTTAAACAAGTACGTAACGTCAACTTGTTCCCACCAACGTCAAAGTTGTTTACTTAACAAGTATGACGTTTAGACAACGTCTGAAGTTGTTCAACTTGAACAAAATGATGGATGACATCAACATAACGTCCGAGTTGTTCCCTAACAACTCCAACGTCCATTTTAACAAGTATGTAACGTCAACTTGTTCCCACCAACGTCAAAGTTGTTCACTTAACAAGTTTGACGTTTACACAACGTCTGAAGTTGTTCAACTTGAACAAAATGATGGATGACATCAACATAACGTCCGAGTTGTTCCTAGAACAACTCCAACGTCCATTTTAACAAGTACGTAACGTCAACTTATTCCCACCAACGTCAAAGTTGTTCACTTAACAAGTTTGACGTTTACACAACGTCTGAAGTTGTTCAACTTGAACAAAATGATGGATGACATCAATATAACGTCCGAGTTGTTCCTGATGGATGACATCAATATAACGTCCGAGTTGTTCCTAGAACAACTCCAACGTCCATTTTAACAAGTACGTAACGTCAACTTGTTCCCACCAACGTCAAAGTTGTTCACTTAACAAGTTTGACGTTTAGACAACGTCTGAAGTTGTTCAACTTGAACAAAATGATGGATGACATCAACATAACGTCCGACTTGCTCCTTGAACAACTCCCACGTCCATTTTAACAAGTACATAACGTCAACTTGTTCCCATAACGTCAAAGTTATTCACTTAACAAGTTTGACGTTTAGGACAACGTCTGAAATTGTTCAACTTGAACAAAATGGTGTATGACATCAGCAAAACGTCAGACTTGTTCCATGAACAACTCTAACGTTCATTTTAACAAGTACGTAACGTCAATTTGTTCCTATAACGTCAAAGTTGTTCACTTAACAAGTTTGACGTTTAGTACAACGTCTGAAGTTGTTCAACTTGAACAACTGTGACGGAAGAGCCGTGACGGAAGAACCTTCCATCACGGTTAGCCGTGATAAAAAGCTATTCCGTCACGGACGAAATTTTAAAATATGACATCACCATGACGTCAAAGTTGTTCATTTAACAAGTTGGACGTTGAGCACAACGTCTGAAGTTGTACATTGAACAAAACGGATGTATGACGTCAGAATTGTTCCAGAAACAACTTCGACGTCTATTTGAACAAGTACATAACGTTAACTTGTTCCTGCCAACGTCAAAGTTGTTCAATAAATAAGTTGGACGTTTCTCTCAACGTCTGAAGTTGTTCAAATTGAACAACTATGACGGAAGAGCCGTGACGGAAGAGCCTTCCGTCACGGTTAGCCGTGATAAAAAGCTATTCCGTCATGGTTAAGTGTTGGTGCGCGGCCACACCATTGGTTTAGCGTGGCCGCACACCAACACCAGTGTAGGTGTGCGGCCGCACCACTACTTTATCGTGGCCGCACACTTATACTAATGCTATCAAATTTAATTTTTAATTTTTAAATATAGAAAATATAATAACTTAAATGGAATTATTTTATATAAAATAACTTAAAATGGATTAAAATATTATTTAAATATATATTTTTTTATAAAATAATTTTGTTAAATTTATTTCTTAAAAATATATAAAAGTATTTTTTATTTTATTTTTTATATAAAAAGTTACCCTTACAATTTAATTTTTGAACATAGTGTATGATGAAACTAAAATATAGTAATTTTATTTTTTGTTAAATTAAAATCCTTACTTGTTATTGAATTGTACATTCATTCAGAATTGTTTTTGAATGCGAATTTAAAATGCAATTTATTTATAATTTATTTTTTAAAAAATTAAAAATTGTTATAGTAAAATTTTAAAAATATGATAACAGGGGAATCGTGATGGGAGACTATCCTAACATGCTTGGCTCTTGTCATGTATAGACATGATAAGATAGCCTCTCGTCATGTCTAATTGTAATGGGAGTCTTCCGTCACACTTGCCTTAGGTGTGATGGGAGGCTCTCTCATCCCATCACGGCCAAGGCTTGCACCACTCATGGGTATGTGGTTGTATCACTGTTGTAGTATGGTCATGCATCTATACCACTGTAATCAAATTATATTTTTAAATTTTTATTTTAAAATATTGTAAAATATCATAACTGAAATTAGAAACTGTTCTATCACACTTGTGTGTGATAAGATGCTTTCCTATCACGTCTTAAGCATGATAGGAGGCTTTCCCATCACGCCAAATGGAAGGCTCTTTCACGGTCTTCCTATCACTTATAGGTGTGATGATAGGGCCTTCTGTCACAACTTGGGTGAAAATAAAGTCTTCTCTCATAGTATAAACGTGGCAAGAAAACCTTTTGTGACGCTTGTTATTTTTTTCTACTTTTTTTGACCCTACCATATTTATTTATTTATTTATTTTTGATTTTATGCAATTACAAATCAATTAAATTACTCATTATTTTGGAATTTGATTTTAATTTATCGTATTAAATAATTTTTTTTTGAAATAGTATTAATTACAGTTATTAATATTAGTACAAGACAAGAATATCATTATTATCATACAATCTACACTCCAAGGAAGAAAGAAATTTATAATAACAACCAAATAAAAAACCTTATTAAATGAATGCGAAAGGTACAAGTCAAGAAACTTGACTAGAAAATTTAAATTCATTTGATCAATTTAATGTCCAAAAACATATATAATCATGAATAAAATATTATACAAATAAATTAATGAAATTTATATTTTTTTCTTAAATTTAATTTTTTTAATCACCATAACATTGAACTTGTTCCAATTTAAGTTTCTTTATAATCTTTATTTTTTTCATTTTTAATCCAATTTAATATTCTATTTTATATTTTACAATATAGTAAAATGTACTAACTTAAATTGGATTATTTAAGAAAATAATTTATATTGAATTAAAATATTATGTAATTATATTTTAAATAAAATAAGTTTATTAAATTTGTTTCTTAAAATACATAAATGTATGAACATTTAATTTATATAATTTCAAAGATATTTCTATTAAAATTTATTTTTACATTTACATATTCATCTAAACAAATTAATTGCATCTAATGTCTCTTACTAACCAAAAAATCCTTCAGCATGACAGGAGAACTTCCCGTCACATTTGACTGTGAAGAGACGAGAAAGCCTCCCGTCATACTTGACTTAACGAGAGAGCCTTCTGTTATATGCAAGGCAAGCGTGACGAGAAAATCTCCCGCCACGCTTAGAAATGATGATTATGATAGGAAATTGTCCCGTCATGTTTATGTATGATAGGAGATAAGTGTGACTTAACAGACTCCTATCACATTTTTGTTGTTAATATAATAAGTTCATTAAATTAATTTTACATTTAAATCAAGTTAAACTTTTTTAAAACTACAATTTTAACTTTTAATAAAATTTAAAGTTTATTTTGATAACATCACATTATCTTTGAAGTTCTTGAATATTATTATTTCATAACTTTAAAAAAATTTTCACTAAAAGAATATATAAAATATGCAACAAAAGTTTTACTTGTCAACTAGAATTTTATTAACACCATTACTTATATAAATTTTAACGACAATATGAATTTCAACCCATAAAAAATTAATATAAAAGAAAATAATATTTTTTCATTTTTATGCTAATAAATTCAACCGCAAGATTGTAACTTTTCTATTAAAATAATTATCATCACCCCCTCACACCAAAAATTCATTCTCATAATCCTTCAAACGTCTAAGACTAAACATATGGTCTACATTAAACATTCTTAAACCAAATGAAATAACATGTGCTTCTCCAATTGTTGTGTTAATATTTAATTTAAAACATCCTTAACTAGATGGTTTCCAATTGATAAGAGCTGAAACACTTGGAATCTTCCAAGTTAGAATAGAACTATGAAAACCTGCAAAAAAATAATATGATTAGCTATAATATTGACAAATATTCAGATAGAGACAATGATTATTCATGGATTTTTACAAATTAAAGCAGAATAAAATGACAGATAAATTATTATAATGAAAAGTGTAATGACTTTAACTACATATTTAATATCAACCACATCAAAGTAGTGAAAAGCCTCATAAAAAAAGCGATATCGGTGCAAACCAACAAGAATCACTTCTTTTGCAATGTCACTATACTTAGTATGATAATAGCTAATGACTAAACTTCTCCTGCCTGTCACCTCCTTTGCAAACTTGACCATCAAAACATTATCATCTCCCAATACTCTTTGTGGGTGAGTTTTTATCTAGTTTATTGGATAAGGACCCTAAAACCCAACCAAAAAAATAGAATAAAGTTGCAATTAAACTATATTCAATTGAATATTTTATAATTATGCAAGATGAGCTTGATAAATTTCATTCACATATTTACCTTAACAAATTTATAAACTCAAATTAGTTTATACCACAGATGATGAAATAAAAAAATATGTATAATCAACTAGCGGCAAGTGGCCGAGAATCCATTTCTCAACAAGTAGCTACTTAATAGCGTCATTTTAAGGCATTGAATAATCATGGAAACTACTCATAAGATACAAATTCTTAATTGTATATGCTATTGGTTTCATGTATCATGCATGTGCACAAACAAACATAAACTCTCATCAATTAAAGTGTTAAAACATCAATAAACTCTCATCAACTAGAATCACAACCATATTGGATAAAACTTCCAAAACCAAAATAAAAATAAATTTTTTTTTCAACCTCAACTTTAACATGAAATTCCACAACTTTAACTATTGTTTTCCTACACAAACCAACCACAATAAAACAAAACAAGAAGCAAATGAAAACAAACAAGTAAAACAAATCCACATAGTAAAACACATCGAGCAACAAAACCACAAAAAAATATTCAAAACACAAACACATAATTGATAGACAACCAACCAAACCAAATAAAAAGTCAAAGCAACTCAACTCCAAAACCAAAATGAACCTATCAGGTTATCACAACATATAAATGAAATGTTAATAAGTCAACTTATCACAAAACGTGAACAACAATTTTAGTTTCCTTAACAACTTATCACAATAAACATCAACCCCTTGCAAAGTCAAACTTTAAGGGTATAACTATAATTCAATTAACTATCCTCATAGGTCACAATATCAATAGTACTAGAAAACCATGCAATTCAACTTTTTATCATCATGTAAAATGAATTGTAAGACAAAATATTAGGAACTAAAACAACAAACAAACAACTTTACAAAAGAAAATTGCACTACAAATTCATGAAATAAAGATCAAGATTATATTTTAATATTTAGAAAAGCAACCACCGACTCTTATTTTGATACAAATTAAAGATAAAATCAACTCTAATTAAAGCATTCTCTTGTTGTTTACTTGTTTCAAGTAGCTAATCTGATAGTAGGTTAGTTAATTTTAACCTGAAATACAGCATGTATGTGATTAACTAAAAGAGACCTATATTTAAAGGGTGAAGTTATAGAAAAGCATTCAACTCATTTCCTTATGTCTCTAAATTCCTTCAAGTCCACTCAGCATCATGGAACTGAAACCGAATAAAGCTACAAGACTAGCTAATTCACCAAAGAAAAGTACCTGGAATTTGCTCGCCAAAAAATAACAAACGAAAACAAACTTCTACAAAAAATGTTTAAGCCAAATTGATGACACTCACAGATAATAACAATGCAATTTCTAGTGCTTCTAGATCCTTGAATGCAAAAAAAGTTGTCTTTGATTGTCTAGCTTTACTGCACCCAAAAAAACAACAAAACCACCTATATCAACCTTCACTTTCTAACTAATTCCTCAAGCATACCATTTCAATCTCAATAAGCCAAATAAAGAAAATATCTTCCCTTCATTTTTCACACACCAAACCCATCAAAAAAACCAAAAATTAAAAATCACATAAATCCATAGTAACAAATTTTACTTCCCTTGCTTCTATTCACTTACATTTTTCAATCAAAACAAAACATATATACAAAGTGGTTTCAAAATAAATAAATAAATACAAAGGTCCAAGTTTCACAATCAACACCATAAAAAAATTAATTAATTTCTCATTTGTGAAACAAAACAACAAAAAAATTCCATATTTCCTTCATTAAAACCCCATTTTCTCAGCATCGAAATACAAAAATCAACAATAAGCGAACAAGCAGCAGACTGAATATCTTACAAATTAATTAATTTCCCATTTCAAACACCAAAAACAACACAAAACCCAAGATCCAAAATCCTATTTTTGACAAACACAAAATCAAGAATACCACATACCAACCTTAGAATCTAAATGTGTTCAATATCATCAGAGAAGAAGAAGAACTCATGAATCTCCCTCTTACTAGCTAGATCTGACAAGTTCTTTACTTGCACCATTCTCATCTGCAAAACAAACAAACCCAACACAGAAAAAAAAATCACTTCTTTTACTAATTAAGAGCAAATATCAAGGGCTATTTGCTCAAACTTAAAATAACCAACATTCCCACTAAAAACAAATTACAACTACAATTTTGGTATCTGGACTTCACTTCACCAACAAGACAATAGAAATTATAAACGAAATCAACAACCAACAAAATCAGGGAAGACATCTCGATAACCTGTCAAGAGCGAGCTTGGCAAAGAATTCACAAGCAACATTTTGTATCTGTACAAGAAAGCCTTTTCTGCCACCACCTTATTTCCCTACACACAGCCTAACCTTCAAGGCAAAACTTTCAACAACCAACCATTCATCTTTTAAACAAATATCAAACATCACAAATAATTGCACCTAACAAGTCTCTAACACACCAACAAGCCAATCTTTTCGAAATATTGATTATAAAATACATACCTATCGACGGAAGTGGTAGCCTTTCAGTTCACATCCTCCAACACCCACTTCCTCATCCACATGCGACTCACCAACCTTGCCTTGAAGACTGGAAACGGAAGCCCTAAATCGATGAATTCGAAACCTAAACCATCATCAATCTCCCAAACCATCATCAGAAACCATTATGAATCTCAAACGAGCATCAGTCTCCCAAACCTTCATCAATCATCAGACAAACATCATCAATCCAAAATAAAAGAAAAAAATTAAGGAAAAGGAGAGACGACAGTGTCGAGAGAGACAGAGATGGGAAAGGAGATGTTGTACGAAAGGTACCATTGATGAGTTTCGAGAGTTTCCACACTGACTGGAAACTCTTTCCATCGTTATGGGTTTCGAAACTGTCGATGGAGGTTGCCTTCAAGATCGGAAACGGAAGCCCCAAATCGATGAATTCGAAACCCAAACCATCGTCAATCCCCCAAACCATCATCAGAAACCATCATGAATCTCGAACGAGCATCAGTCTCCCAAACCTTCATCAATCATCAGACAAACATCATCAATCCAAAAAAAAGAAAAAAATTAGGGAGAAGGAGAGACGACAGTGTTGAGAGAGACAGAGATGGGGAGGGAGATGTTGTACGAGAGGTACCATTGATGAGTTTCGAGAGTTTCCACATTGACTGGATACCCTTTCCATCGTTATGGGCTTCGAAACTGTCGATGGAGGTTGATGTCGCGAGAGGGAGGTTGATCGGCGAAAGAGGGAGATGGGGGAGATGAACTAGAGAAGAAAATTGATTTTGGAGTTTTGTTTTTCTTTTTTCCAATTGATTTTGTTCAGTCCCCTCAACCGGTTGCAAGTTTGCTTTATTAAAAAAATTTTTTTTTTTTTATTTTTTTTTCTAGCCATTGGATCTCAAATTTTCTAATCTAATGGACCCAAACCCACCCTCTCTGTTGTTTGTATCATACAAACGGTTTTTTTGGCTGTATGATAGCCGGTTCCCCACAAGTAAAATGCAAAAGGAATAAGGCACGATTTACATATCTGCCAGTATATCAGTAACATGATTAAGAAACCATGAAAGCTGTGAGTTAAAGAATCAAATACAAATATGCTAGTACTGGCAAATCAGTTACAAGTTAAACAACTGGTTATGACTTACTTCAGAGCCAACTCAATTGTTGAAGGCGATAATAAAAGACCGAAAGATCCCCATAGCTTTTCATTGTATCTGGATGATCAAGCCCGAGTTCCCCCTCGTTAATATCCAATGCCTTCTGCTGATATATAGTTGCCTACAAATGAGAAAAGGTAAATAGTCAGTGGAAATAATCAGGCAACTCAGTCATATCCAATCATTTAGATTCAGATGCCACAAGACCAAATGCCGGACCATCTAAACAGTAGCTTAGAGAAATCTCGCAAATGAAAAATGATAATGTTTATTGCTTTAAAAGACCAAATGAGATATGTCCAAAGTCAACTTAGGTGCCAAATCTTAAGCATGGAAGCAGATGAGACAATTCTGAGAACTGATTAAAAATAATCTCCAGTGGGGTAGAGAAAGACAGCAAGAAGACTGTAGGCACTTGCAGAAGCGTGATGGTAGAGACCGCATACAGCTAAAATCTTTGCCAATGCCTTGAATACATAATATGAGATCAATCAAAATCCAATCAAGTCAAGAATTTGTGACTTTTAAATACAAACTTAGTGGTTTATTACCTTTGTTCCATAATTAACTGCATCCTCTAGTTTTCCTTTATCAAGGGCAATTTTGGATGACTCCAATAAAGTTCGTCCATCTGCTGAAGTGCAAGCTACATGCTGTGGATTCCATAAAATAACTTAGTTATGAACATGAAGCTTATTGAGCAAGTAAATATTATAGCAAAAAGCAGAACTTAAGAAGACAAAAGAGTCTCACCTTGCAAACAGGAACCATGCTGACAACATCCTCTTTTCTGAAGGGGCATGCGCATTCCAAATCGTAACCTCTTGGAACTAATTCCAATCCAATCTGGGGAACATTTACAGGTGATAGAATATGAACAAATTATATATTTTACCATACATTAATTTACAATTGAGAGCCTATTTATAGGATACAGAACAGGTATTCAATCTATGCTCATCATCGAGTAGCCAAAAGCAAACAAAAAAGATGATACCTTATGGCAAAGTCCTCGGACAATTGAAAACTTTCTCAAGTGTCGAAACTCATCTTTCAAAGACCAACCAAATCTTCTTTTAAGAAAAGTCTGTAACCAATTTGAGACCATGGTCTTCATTTGAGCCTTGGTCATCATCTCGATTTTCACAGCAGCCAAGTAAGAAATTTAAGGAAGAAGCTATAGCTTCAGCTAGGTCTGTTATGTTTTCGACAGATGCAACAACTGCTTGAAGTACATGCTTTTGAAACCTCGAGTAACCATCTCATAAATACAAAGTGATTGTATCTGTGGAAGCTTCTCTGCAAGTTCAACCTGATTTGTACAAGGTGATTAGAACTAACAGGAAGAATGCCATGCTGTTTCAAGTAGAAGCAAGTCAATTTTTTAAAGAACAACATAAAACTATCTCTAGACTATAAGGATTCAAAGCCTTGAAAGGGTTGAATACTATCAAAAGTTTCATAATGTGGCATGATCTTTCAAAGGAACATTAACAACTACAGTAAAGAATGACATGGAAACATCATATTTAACAGTAAAGATAAAACAAATACGTTTTCGTTTGCATGTTTCTATGAGTGAGCAAGAGAGAGATAGAGTTTCCTTATTACCATGCGACCTAAAGTACGTATTTGTAGTCCTCGTAAATGCATAAAGTCTGTTAGTGTGTGGCAATCAACTGGAGAAATTTCAAGTGATCCGAAGTCTGTTACCTAATCCAGTAAAAAAATTTAGTTCATAACAAAGCTTTTTCCTTCACAAATAAAAAATAAAATGAAAAAATCCATATAACCACGCATACTCACAATGAAATGATATGAAGAATTCAATCAGTACCAGCTTGGGTAAGGCAATTTCATCATAATATTTGTATGCCATTTTAGTGAGCTCATCCACTGCCTGTGCAAGAATTAAAAGCATAAGTTATTCCAAAGGTAACAAAGGAGAACATTAGCACCCCTACTTCATCCATTAATGAAAATGCTCATTTCTCTCTCTTTTGTTAGAAAAAAGGTTTTGTATCTAACTCTATCACAAAAGTTAGCTTATGAGTAGAGGCACCATGCAACTGAGTTTAGACCATGCAATTTAGATAGCTTGACCCAGCCCAACCCAGACCCAGCTTTGATACTGTACATAAAAGGGTTTAAGGTCTAACTCTACCATAAAAGTTAGATCCTAAGTGGAGGTTTACCCTTATCTTATAAACAAATACAAATTCACCTTTTTCAACCCACGTGAGACTATCTAATATTTCTCTTTAGATTAGAGAGAAAGAGAGAAACAAGCATATCATTAATAGATGAAGCAACAATAGCACACAAATGATTTTTAAAGTGAAATGCAAAATATATTGAAAGAGTGAAATGCAAAACATAATTGAAGGAGTGACTTAGAAACCTTTAAATGAAGACCAGTATCAGTTTCTAGCAAATGTGAGAACTCTTCTTCTAATATTAGTTTCTTGAGCAAATTATAATTTAACTACCTCGTTGAAATGCATTTACAGACGGAGTAATAGTTTCAGTATTATTGCAATTTACCCTCTGCCGTTAGTAAGATTCTATTATATTTAACGGTGAACAATATCAAATCAGCGAAAAAGACGAAATTACCCTCATATATAAAGCCTCTCTCTTCCTCTCATCAGACTCTCTCTCTCTTCTTTTGCTTCTTCTTCTTCTCTTCTTCCCTTTCTTCTTCTTCTGCTATTCTTCTTCTTCAAACCTGATCTGGGTTTATATTCTTCTTCTTCTCTTCTTCCGCTTCATCTTCTTCTTCTACTATTCTTCTTCTTCTCTTCTTCCGCTTCATCTTCTTCTACTATTCTTCTTCTTCTCTTCTTCCGCTTCATCTTCTTCTTCTCTTCTTCCACTTCATTTTCTTCTTCTGCTATTCTTCTTCTTTTTTTTCTTCTACTTCATCTTCTTCTTCAGATATTCTTCTTCTCTTCTTCCACTTTACCTTCTTCTTCTGCTATTTCTTCCTCAAATGATGAAATCATCCAGTGAACCCAGATTCTAGGTTTGAAAGAATTTTTTTTTTCAATTTTTGTCTTCAATTTTTTTTATTATTTGAGTTGAACTGATCATTTTTATTTTGTTGTTGATTAGGTTGAACAAATGATTGTTTGGGTTGATGATTTTTTTTTTTAATTGGTGATTGTGGATGATTTTTTTATGGTGAACTAGTAAAGAAGATGATGAGAATGATGGGTTGAAGTTGGATTTTTTATGGTGAACTGTTGAAGGAGATAATGAGAATGATCGATTGAAGTTGGATTTTTGGTTAATATTTAATTTTTTATTTTAATTTTGTTTAATTTTTTTTTATTTTCTTAAATTGATCTCTACCATCCATCTTGAGATGGACGGTGGATATCTGGTTAAACTTTTTTTTTTTTTTTATTTAAGTTATTTTAAAATTTATCTTAAAAATTAAAAATAAGGTTAAGAAAACAATTTTACCCCACATATATTTAATTTTAACGGATGAATGTGAACAGTAGGGGGGTAAATTGTAATAACATTGAAACAGTTGTTTCACCTATAATCACGTTTTAATTAGATAGGTAAATTGTAATTTGCTTTAGTTTCTTTAACTCCATTTCATTGTTAAGCTTGCCGTTGTTCTCCTTCTCTCCAAATTTACTTCCCACACTCACATTGCTTTATTCCATACCACATTTTTCTTTTTTCATTTTGTGTCGTTTACAATATCAAGTTTGCTAACCCTTTTCTTCAAAAATTTGAATAGCTTTCCAAGACCTTTGATGGCATGTTCAATCTCATTGACAATCCCTAAATTCCGAGACTTGACATCTGATGGAGTTTCCTAATTTTGTAGATGTTGTATCCAACAAGAACCGAGTTCCTGTCTGATGGTTCTTTCAGAAACATCTAGCTCCCCCTCTAACTTAGTTAAACTCTTTCTAATCACTCTTCGAACAAGACTTTTACAAGCTTCTCAATAATCCAAATCGTACTGAGGTAATTTACCTTCAATGTGTGATTCAGTTGATAAATATGAATGAATAATTTATATTTCACCGTACTTACAATTTACTATATGAAGCTTATTTATAGACTAATAGGTATATTACAAAGATAGAAAATAAAACAATATATTACAAAAATGGTAACACAAATATATTATAATAATTGTGTCATGATTTGTGGAAAAAATTGATATGTGATTAATATGAATGATAACATCTCCCCGCAAACTTAAGATGGCGAGATGAATGCAAACTTAAGTTTAGAAACCAATTCACACAAACGACCCCGGATGATGAGCTTTAATAAAAATATTAGCAGACTGATCAGCAGAAGAAACCAAATAAAGTTTAATAGTACCCTGATGAACATGTTACCAAGCAAAATGACAATA
The DNA here is from genome assembly GCA_019925255.1 of Litchi chinensis. Classification (NCBI taxonomy): domain Eukaryota; kingdom Viridiplantae; phylum Streptophyta; class Magnoliopsida; order Sapindales; family Sapindaceae; genus Litchi; species Litchi chinensis. The sequence goes on along the minus strand of CM034464.1, from coordinate 32,797,966 downwards.
AATCTTAATGTGTTTGGTACGTTCATGAAATATATCATTATGGGCAATTTGAATAGCACTATGATTGTCACAATATAAAAGAGTAGCCATGATGTGATGAATTCTCATATCTGAAAGTAACCAACACAGCCAAACAAGTTCTTGAGTAGTATCAGCAAGGGCTCGGCATTCAACTTCACTACTAGATCAAGTTATAATAGTCTGTTTCTTACTACGTCATGAGATAAGAGAATCACCAAAAAAAAAAAAGCAGAAACTAACGATAGATCGTTAATCAGTAGGATCGCTAACCCAATCAACATCTGAATAAGCATATAACTCTAAAGAAGAATTAGCAAAAAAATGAAGTCCATAAAACATCGTGCCCTTGAGATATCGGAGAAAATGAAGAATAGCAGGGAAGTGAGTAGAATGGGGAGCAGACATAAATTAACTGACAACATGCACAACATATACGATATCTGGTCGAGTCACGGTTAAATAAACAAGACTATCAACAAGCTATCGATAAAGAGTGGAATCATAATGGTGTACCTTTAAAAAGCATTAGTCTAACACTAGCTTCCAAAGGATTAGTACTGATTTTATTATTGGTTAAGCTAGCACGAGCAAGAAGATTCAAAATATATTTTGCTTGTAAGAGATAATAACCATCAGAATCAGAAGAGACCTCGAGACCAAGAAAATAGCTAAGAGAGCTAAAATCTTTCATCTCAAATTGCTACTAAAGATAAGTCTTAAGTTCAAAGATACCAACAATATCGTCACTTGTAATAATCATATCATTCACATAAAGTAACAAGAAAATAGAACCATGACTGGTCTTGCGAAGAAACAATGCAGAATCATAAAAGCTGGAGGTAAAACCAAAGTGCATAATGGTGGAAGAAAATTTAGCAAACCAAACTCTAGGAACTTTCTTTAGGCCATATAGTGCCCGATGGAGACGACAAACCTTGTGTGGAGAGTGTGGATATCCTGGTGGTGGTGTCATATATATCTTTTCAGTAAGATCTCTATTAAGAAAGACATTCACTACAAGAAATTCTGTCTACAACAACATTCGAAAGGGAACATGCATCAGGTTTGCGTTGCAAGCTACAGAAAGTAATTGACATATAGCAACATGCAAAGCTATGCATGTTGCCAAAAATATAACTTTTGGCAACGTGCAAGACTGTACGTTGCGAAACATTTAACTTTTGGCAACATGCACTGTCAGACGTTGCCAAAAACCAATATTTTGGCAACATGCATTACTATAAGTTGCCAAAAATTTACCTTTTGGCAACGTGCAAAGCTATAGGTTGTCAAAAACCAATATTTTGGCAACATGCACGGTCACATGTTGCTAAAAATCCATATTTTGGCAACTTGCATTGCTACAAGTTGCCAGAAAACCAACTTTTGGCAATGTGTTTATTTGCACGTTGCTAAAAACCCAAAATTTGGCAACGTGCAGTACTATAGGTTGCCAAAACCCATCTTTTAGCAACGTGCTTAGTTGCGCGTTGCTAAAAAGTTATCTTATAAATTAATATAAATGAATTTAATTTTAAATGTTATTTTATTTAATATCGTAATGACTAATCACATGCTATCTGAAACATAAAAAAATAATTATTCTTGACTTGAATACAAATTACTTACCTAAGGTGTAACATAATTAAATTGATAAAAATAATTTCAATTTTTGTTATTAATTTTATTTAATATTATAATTAAAATATGATGATTATATATCACTAAGTTATCTGAAATAACAAGTATAATGATGTATTTACTTCACTTGAAGGAATCAAAATGGGAATCGGATTTGAAATCGGAATAGTTTGGAATTGAAATGAGATGTATTAAAATAAGAATAAGTTATTTACTTCAACTATAAGAATCTGTAGAATCAAAATCAATAGTATTTTCATTGAATTATTTGTTTTAGAATTTAAATGAATTAATTACAAGTTATAAAAATACTGTTGATTAAATTTATAGATTAATTACAATATGCAGAATAATATTTAAGATACAGTACTATATTTTTGTCATATAACTTGTCATATATAATAAGTTAAAAAAAATGAACTTTTTTAAGAATATTATTATAAGTGTAGGACAAAAGTTATGAATTAATTACAATATGTATGTTGTCAGTTGGATTAACAAGGTCAAATTAGGGCAAACTTTCTTTATTGACCACTTGAAAAATGAATAAAAATAAGGGATATTTGTAAAAACCCCCCTGAAAAGTAAAATAATAAGAAAATACCCCCACTTTTTAAAATATTAGGTAAACTATCCCCCACCAATAAATCCGTACAAACCGTTAGAGATTTCCATCCATAATTGTTAAAAGTCCAAAATGCCCTCAATTTTGATAAGTTGATGAGAGAGATATTATGAAAAAACCCTCCTGAAAAGCAAAATAATTGGAAAATACGCCCCCAAACTGAGGGCATTTTGGACTTTTTAACAATTATGGATGGAAATCTCTAACGGTTTGTACGAATTTTAACGGTGGGGGGTAGTTTACCTAATATTTTAGAAAATGGGGGGTAATTTACCTAATATTTTAAAAAGTGGGGGTATTTTCTTATTATTTTGCTTCTCAGGGGTTTTTTTACAAATATCCCTAAAAATAATTTAATCAATCCCCTTAGTTTCCAAATTCGATTGATTGTTGAATCATGTTATATTCCACATGTCAATACTCTTTTTCTTGTATTTGATGATTGTATTTTTGATTTTTTGTCTCATTGTTTACATAATTAGAAATTCTTATACTAATAATTTATCTAATTAAAATATTTGTAAATATGTTACTTAGAGATTATTTCCAGGTTATCCAAATCAATTATTTTGGATCAAGGAGAATATAATTTAATTCATAATTTGTGAAACATAAGGTAATAATTGTTTACATAATTAGAAATTCTTATACTAATAATTTATCTAATTAAAAAAGGATATCTTAAATTTTCGTGATTTAAAAAGTCATCGGATATTATATAAACCAATGTGGATTTATTTTGCATTACTGTACCGATTTCTCTTAAAACTCATACCTTAGTTGATTTAAATAAACTTATATGTATATATATACACATTTATTATATTGCTTTTTAATAATCAATTTATAGCTTATTAAATTTTCTGAAGAAAAGGGGACAAAAACCTAAGTGCCTGTATCTCCCTCACTTTCTCTTCACATTCCCACAGCCACTATCTCTCTCACTTTCTCCTACAGCTGTCGTTGCCACATTCATCGTCTTTGTCGGACTGTCGCACTGCCTTCTGCTCTCTGTCGCCATTCCAGCCCTTCATCTTCTTCCTCCATACTATTGAACCAGGTATGTCGCTTCTTTTTCCCTTCTTCTTCTTCTTCGTCTTCTTCTTTTGTGATTCTTTTTCATTTTTTTGGTTCAGATCTACTGTCAATTGATAACTAGTGCTTAATTTTGCCATTCAAATTTGCCATTCAAATCTCTTTTTCTTCAGTATAACAGGTTCCTTCTTCTCCATACTTGGACCTTCATTTTGATTAATTCTCTTTATTTATTTATTTTGTTTGAGTTGTTTTTCCTTTTTAATGAATATCTTAGGTGTTTTTTTTATGGGTTTTCAATTTATTGATGAATTTGCAAAGTATCAGGAGTATTTCTGAATTCATTACATATCATAGTGTCGATGTGCTTTCGAATGCATTACTATTCACTTGTTATTACTAATAGGTTAGCTAAGTAAAGTTGGCATATTATGAACTTAAATTGATGGATTAATAACCAATGAACTTGGTGTTTTGGCGTTCCTAGAAAAAAATATATGCTCTGTAATATAGCACAGGGATTTTTGTTTACAGAAGGGCTTCTCAGTTTGTATCACTGTTTTCGTAAGGCCATGAAGTTTCTTTTGAAAGGCTTGACTTTTGTTTAATGTTTGGTTTAGTGGACTGCTTGTTCACTCTATCCATGTATCCCCTTTTTCCTATAATAAGCTTTTGTTCCCCAATTAAAGAAAACAAAATCTAATCATGCCAGGCAACAACCGCTGATCCAAGAAATTCAAATCCTCTTAGGCTTTTAAAACCTCAAACAGGATTTGACCAGAATTGTTAACTGACATATATTTTATTGCTTTTGCATTTTATAATTTCAAAAATTATAAAAATATTCAATCATTTGACAGATGCCTATGTTAATTTTACTGATAATGTATTCTTTTTACAGGTGAAAATCTTTGGAAATATAATTGTTAGTTTTAGTTCTAAATATACCTCATTAATCATCCCCTTTTCAAACTCAAGCCATGCAGTTGGGTGCTTGCATTCTATTAATTCCTTCATAGACATTCTGAGCATAAAATTTCAATATTATTAGTTCCTTCAAAAGCATTCTTAGTATAAAAATCTCAATATTATTAGTTTCTTCAAAGACATTATGTGTATAAAATCTCAATATTATTAGTTCCTTCGAAGACATTCAGAGAAAAACAAAAATCTAGGAGGTTCACTGACGAAAAACTATATCCATGGAGGTACCAAAACCACCTTCCTAAAGAGAATTACTTCCTGAACCACTCTTCCAAACAATAGTACAAAACCCTCTATAACTCAAGTCCATGTCAGCAAGAACAAGTAATGATACATCAAACTACAATAGGGAATTTTTATTTTAAAAATAAATTAAAGACAAACAGAATATTATTAATGATAAAAACCAAAATCATATAATTAGTTGATAACCAGTTCATCACAAATCATAATACACCGTACATAGCTATTGCATGCAAAAACAATATGATTTTAACCCAAATCGCCAACTACTACGTTATATATCTCTCTGCCTTTAATATATTAATCAACCATGGTTTCCTATATCAAGTACTGTGTTCTTCTTGCATAATAAAAGCAGCACACAACAAGTATAAGACAATAAAGCTAATTGAAAACAATTACAAACATGCAATACCAATCAAATCAAAACTAAAGATTGAAAAATAAAAGTTGAATGTTTTCTAGAAATTGACTACCTCTTACATTCCAATCAGCAGCAGACTAACCAGATTAAGAGACTACATTCCATAAGTACAATATGCATTTGGAAGTGCTTTTGGTAGATTGTCCAAACATTCTTATATAATTAACAGCCCTTTGCATATAACATGGATTTGTTATGATGTCTATTAAGGCCTTCTAAGTCTAAGGCCCACTAATTGAAATATCAATTAGCAAAAATTTTTGTCACATAGTAGTTAGTTGTGATTTGAGCTTATAACTTATTCTTCTTTTTGTTGTTCCAAGTTTGATATTTCTTATTTTCATTTTCTTTTAAAATTTTTCTCATCAAATGTTTTTATTATTTCTTATTTGGAGATACTTTTAATAATCAATTCTTCACTGCTTTTTGTTTCTTTGTTGACGTATTCATGCATTATGATATAAACACCTCTTTAATTCTCTTTGCATGATTGTTTAAAGCTTTATTAAACATTATTAGTTCAACATTTATATGAAGCTTTATCAAATTATTTGAATATTTTAATTCTATAGATTGCCACCATATTATATTTCTTGAAAACTTAAATTTTATGATTTTTTAATATATATATTTTTTTTTAAATAAGAGAGAACAGAAGCTATTTCAGTAGGCTGTGTGCGTTAATCATAATTATTATTGAGGAAATTGTACACTTGCTAATCTTACTGATATTTTGATTGTGTATAGCTCACTATGGATAAGAGATGGGTCCACCTATCAAGGTTTATATTAATACTTTAAAACTGTTTTTTTTTTTTTTAAATTTTAATTAGTGTTTCTATTTAGAATAGGATGATAAGTTATAAATTTCCTCTTTGTGGACTCTCAATTGAGTATCAAGAAGGGACCCGAAACTTTGTTGATAATGCTCATGCTACTGTTGGGAACTCGGATCTAATAGTTTGTCCATGCATGCATTGCAAAAACTTGCAACGCCATCACTACAATATTGTATATGAACACCTAGTAATTAACGGAATGGATCATTCTTTTCATACTTGGGTTTTTCATGGAGAATGTGCTCCTAGTACATCTATAGGAAGTGGAGGCATAAATATGATGTATAGAGATCACATAATGTTTCAGGATGAACAATTCATAGGGGATATGAATGAAAAGCTTCCTCATGAAGAACTCTTGAATATAGTTGGTGTTGCCGAGACTCCTTTATATCCTGGTTGCATAAAGCAGACCAAGATGTCTGCAACAGTGGCTTTATTCAAGCATAAGGTCACACATGGATTATCTGATAATGGTTTTAATGATTTGCTTCAGATAATTCGTGACATGCTTCCACCAGATAATACACTTCCTGATTCTTTTTATGAATCAAAGAAACTCCTAAAAACATTTGATCTTGGGTATGAAAAGATTGATGCTTGCATTAATGATTGTTGTCTTTTTCGAAAAGAATACAAGAATGATCAAGAATGCTTTAAGTGTCATGCATCTAGATGGAAAGTTAATGATCAGACTAAGAAGATTCAACATGGCATTCCTGCTAAAGTCTTGCGTTATTTCCTGATAAAACCAAGACTTAGGAAGATGTATGGGATAACTAAGATGGCCGAAGATTTAAGGTGGCATGAATCTCATAACAGTGAAGATGGAAAAATGAGAATCCAGTTGATTCAGTAGCATAGAAGACAATCAACCATAAGTGGCATTCTTTTGCTTCAGATCCCAGAAACATTAGATTTGGTATGTCTACTGATGGATTTAATCCTTTTCAAGATCTTAGCTCCAAATATAGTTGTTGGCTGGTGATTTTAGCTATATATAACTTTCCTCCATTATTATGCATGTCCAAGGAGAATTTAATGTTGACATTACTTATTCTAGGGCCAAAACAACCAGGTAATGATATTGATATTTATTTGGCTCCACTTATAGAGAACTTAAAGGAAATGTGGACTACTGGAATTGATGTATATGATGCATACAGTGAGTCAACATTTAAATTAAAAGCAATTTTGATGTGGACAATTAATGATTTTTTGACATATGGAAACCTGTCTGGCTGGCCTACAAAAGGAAGATGTGCTTGTCCAATTTGTAGTGAAAACACTTATTCAAAATGGTTAAAACACAGTAAAAAATTTGCATTCATGGGTCATAGGCGGTTTCTTCCTATGAGTCATCCATTTAAATTAAAACGAGTATGGTTCAATGGAGAACATGAACAAGGTCGCAAGCCAAGGATATTAACTGAAGAAGAGATTTATAAAGAAGTTGATGATGTTGTTAATGATTGGGGAAAAAGGAAGGGTACACAAAAGAGAAAGCGAACTCAAAATGGAAAATTATGGAAGAAAAAGTCTATATTCTTTCAATTACCATATTGGAAGGTATATATCATATTTTATTTTACACCTTTTTCTTTTTAACTCAATAACAAGTTATTATTATTAATATTAATTTTGATAATTAAACTGTGTAGGATATGCTTGTTCGGCACAACTTGGATGTGATGTATGTTGAAAAAAACATCTGTGATAGCATTGTCAGTACGCTTTTAGATATTAAAGGAAAATCAAAGGATTGACTTAGTTCCTGTCTAGATTTAGAAAACATGCAAATTAGAAAGGAATTGCATCCTTAAAGTAAAGGCAATGCATTTTATTTACCGGCTGCATCACACACACTTTCAAAGGTAGAGAAAAAAATGTTTTGTAGAAGACTTGCTAATATGAAGTTGCCAGATGGTTATGGTTCTAATATTGGGTCTTGTGTGTCAGTTGAAGATTGTAAGATAGCTGACTTGAAATCTCATGATTGTCACATTCTAATACAATAACTTTTACCAATTGCATTAAGAGGTTTGTTACCAAATGGTCCTAGAATTGCAATTTTTCAATTGTGTTTATTTTTCAATGAATTATGTAACAGAGTTGTTGATAGAAATAGAATTCAACAAATGGAAGAAGAAGTTGTTGAGACTTTGTGTATGTTGGAAAGGTTTTTTCTACCATCATTCTTTGATGTTATGGTTCACCTTATAATTCACTTAGGACGAGAAGCACGACTTTGTGGACCCGTACAATTTCGTTGGATGTACCCATTTGAGAGGTAAGTCACAAAAATGGGTTGCTTTGAACTTTTAATTATTTTGCATTTGTAGGAACAATTAATGACTTTGTTTTTATTTATAGGTTTATGAAAGTACTGAAGGGATATGTTAGAAATCGTGCACGTCCTGAGGGGTGTATAGCCGAATGATATCTTGCTGAAGAGTACACAATGTTTTGTAGCAAGTATATCAAACAAGCATCTGAAGTAGGAATCCGACATGAATGCAACCAAGAATTTGAGAATGACTTCTTGTTTGTAGGACATCCAATAAGTGCTGCAAAGTCAATAATTCTCTCAGTTGAAATTTTACAGATTGCTCATCGTTACATCTTGTTTAATAGTTTGGAGGTTCAACCTTATTTGGAGTAAGATTTTAACAACTTTTTGAATTATTAATTACTTTAGGTTACTAAATTTTATTTATATACTTAAAATAATTTCTTTAATTGCTAGAATGCATTTGGAAGAATTGAAAAGTTTGGATAGGCAACTTGTAAAGAATAATGAATGGTTACAAAACTAACACATGAAAACATTTAGTGCATGGTTAAGAGAGAAGGTTGGTAAATCTTTCACTTAAGATGTTCAATTTAATTTGTAGAATATGTTCCAAATTAAAATTTCTTACCATTTGCTACTACATTGGACAGATTAATGTTGAAGCAAGATGCAAAGAAGCATGTATATCTAGTACTTTGAAATGGCTAGCACATGGACCTCGTGAGGTTGCCACATCATATAATGGATATATTATAAATGGTCTTCGATTTCACACCAAAGAGGCAGAAAAGAGTAGACAAAATAGTAGAGTTTCAATATCAGCATCAACAATGTGTAAATCTAGTGCAAGAGATCAAACACCAATCATTGGACAAGTGACTTATTATGGAGTTTTGGAATAGATCTTAGTACTTGACTATCATATGTTTGAAGTCCCACTTTTTAGGTGTTCATGGGCAAATGTTGTCAATGGCATAAAACATAAGGATGGTTTTGTTTTGGTTAACCTCTATGAAGGACAAAACCAATTTAAAAATGATCCATTTGTTTTTGCTTCACAAGCTAAACAAGTGTTCTATTGTAAAGAAAGTGAGACATCACCTTGGTATGTTGTAGCAAAAGCACAACCAAGAGGTTATCATGAGTTGGAAACTTATGATGAGACTTCTTATGTGTCTTCTGTACCAAATAATTTTGGTGCTCTTAGGACGAATAGTGACCATAACAACGAAACATACATAAGAGTTGATGTGGCAGGAACTTTATGTGATAATTAAACTTATTTTTTGTAAAATGATTTGTTTTGTTATGTTTTTATTGCTTTATTACGAAATGTTGAGATGTTTGGATTGTATGTAAGATTGTTGGTTATGTTGAATTCAGTAAGTGATGTTTGTTGGCATAGTAAGTTATAATTGATTGTGATTGCATGTGTAATTTTTACGAATTTGGATTTTGCATTTATGAGAGTTATTGATTATTATATATTAGTGTTGTTTATAGGGATAATTATAAGTGATTTGTTGATTGAGAAAGAAACAACTTATCGTTCAAAGACAAGCATGACAGAGGCAAGTAGCATTATTCATCTAACTTTTATTTTAAGTATTGATGTTGATATTTTATGATGCTATTTGAACCTCAAATATATGTGTTTTGTTCTTAAAAGTCATTAAAAAAAAAAAAAAAGCTGTAAAAAGATTTTTAAAGGAATGACAAACAATCTTTGCTGCAACAAGATAAAATAGAAATCGTGGGATAAGAATCTCAACTGAAGAGCAAAATTCAAGAATTGGAGGTCAAAGTAATATAAACACCCTAAATGAGCAAAGTGGTTCTCAAGTTAGTCAAGCCAATGACAATGCCAAAAAAGCAAAGCAACGTGGATCTACTCGTATGGCCAAATTAAAAGCAAAGAACTGATGGAAGTAGATGTTAATATGCATGGTCAAACAGTTGATGGATCTTCAATCACCCTCTCATCCTATATGGGAACTATTGTAAGAGAGCATGTACCCGTTACACTTCCAAGTTGGAAACAACTTGATAATCAAACAAAAGAAATGTTGTGGTCATCTCTTTTGGTACGTACATTTATAAGTCTTTGTTTATAATATTTCTAAAGTTCCAACTTTCAAAATCTCTATAACACTTAAATTGAAATGTCACTATAAGAAATTCAAAATATGGCAACATGCAAAATGCGTTGCTAAAACCTTTAGCAACGCACACCCTTATGTACCGGAAGGCCATGTAGCCAAAAAGTGTACCCCTTTAGCAACGTTGATCTGATGTTGTTTTATACTATCAACAACATCAACTTGTGCGTTGCCATAGATGTTATAGCAACATGCACTGGATGTTGCAATATTGACTACAGCAACGCATAGTAGCTTGTAGTCGTATATCTATAACAACTTTAGTTGTATGTTGCTATTGAGGTATAACGCAACATACAAAATATGTTGCAGAATTAATAATTTTTTTTCCTGGGTTCACAATTAAATGCTTGAGCTGTTGTATATATTCTGTCGAAGGGCTTAATATGGTGCTGCTTATATATCAAATTGGTGCTACATATATGTAGATCATATTGATTACAACAATATTAATTTCAATTTGTAAAGAAATTAATATATTCATTAATTTAATAATTTGTCATGATCAACAATACATATAATTCCATAAAATTAGTTACATAACAAAGACTACACAAAATTCCATCATTGTATGTGATATACATACTTATATGCATATAATTGTAAGTACACATATATGCACATATATCACATATTCACAAAAAGATGTGGTCATGAACCAAAAATCCCAACAATTTCTACCTCCATCTAACTCCATAACTTTGCTAAGTCACCAAAAAATTAAGTTTTTTCTTTTTTCCCTACAACCATATACATTGCTAGAAACCACATCACTATCTTGTAAACCCAAAAAACCTCCAATGCAACAATTTGATTTATCTTTCAAAATACTACCATTTACCTTCTTTTACAACAACTTGATGTAATCCTTTAGCCATGCAACGGTTGTTCCCATAGCTTCATTGAGAGTTTCATACTCATCCGTTGGCCTACACACTTTAATATCTTCTTCTACAACATCAACCCAAACTTTTCAATAACTCCTTCCAAGCGGTATGTGGTGCACTAGGGCCTTAGGATCCGTTGATGAAATTCTTCCTTCCGCAACAACTTGATCTTCTACATTATTTTCTCGATACCAATGTAGTAATTGACATCGTGCATTTTCAAGTTGTGCATTGCCTTGGGTTACATGAGCACTCCCATGTTGTGACTACAAAAAAAAAAAAAAAAAAATGTCAATAACATAAACACTATTTATTTTAAAAAATTAAAAAGTAATGTAATAAGACAAATGTTAACCTGAGGAGTGTATGCTTGAGATGGAGTACATGCATGAGAAGCTACTACATCTTCCACTCCACATCTATTTAGTAACTTAAGAACAAAAATAATATTTTTAGTGAAAAGATAACAATAAAAATATACTATATAACGAAATGGAAAAAAAAATTAAACTCATATTATCGAGTCATTTTGTTTCATTACCGAAACCACCAACTCTCGAAGCTTTGCTAATTCATCATTTGTTTCTTTCAACTTTGTCTCAAGCACTTTCATTTTTTGTCCAGATTGAAATTGAGGATCTACTCGTGATGGTGTTGCTCCATACTCAAGGCCCCTCACTTGACCATGTTTGTCTCGTCCTAAAACCCTTGTAATGGCATCTTCATATATATTGTCATCATTTGGAGGATTTTGTGATGCACGTGACTCATCAATTTCATTCTATAAATATGAGCGAAATAAGTTATTGAGTTTTAAAAGAAAAGATGCTAAATTGAAAACAAATGATCCTTACAATGATATTTTCCACATCTTGACTCATAGGTAGGTCATTCTTTCTTATATGTCCTTTAATCCACACATCAACCCTCGTAACGGATTCTGGATCTTTTCCTTTAGCTTCGGCTTCTTTTTTCTAATGGAAAAAATTATATATATAATATCTTCTTTACAATGTAAGCGTTGTAATACTTTAAACAAGTAAAAATATTTTAGAATGCAAAGATCTAACCATGAGATGTTGTAAACGGGCGAAGCCCCTCCGACCAGTTGTGTGGTGGATGTACTGACTATTTCTCATATCTCGAAACTTCTTGCTCCTTGCCTAAAACAAGCCAATATTATTATTTTGAAGACAAAGTAATACAATAATAATTGACTAGTTATAATATAATCATGTATTAGTAATAATTGATAATGTTTCTCACTTCAAAAGTAGAAGATATTCGATGCTTAACAAAAGCTCTCCATTCTTCTTCATTCGTCACATTTGATGGCTTGATTCTTCGAAATGCATGCTTTCTTCCTTTCTTTTTGTTTGCTTCAATAAGCTTTTTTGTTATAGTTGATTTATATTGCCTCCAACGACTCCCCATCTTCTTAAAGATAAATTCCTTACTAGAGTTTGGTAATTTGAAATATTGCTAGATCGTTTACAAAAGAACAAAAAATATTTACTTGACAAGTATTGTTATCTAAGATAATTTTAAAAGAAAATAAGTGGCATTATTTGTGTAGAATTAAGCACATACCAATAGACATGACCACAACATATCTTTCTTGGAGTCCTTAAGTTGCTTCCAACTTTTAAGTGTTACCGGTACATGTTCTCGTGCAATAGTACCAATATATGATGCAAGAGAAATTGAATTTCGATCAACTACTTGACCAAGCATGTTTACATCAACCTCAACTGGTTCTTTCCCTTTCAACAATGCCATTCAAGTGGGTCCACGGAGGTTTCTTTTCTTTGCATTATTAGTGGCATCAGTATCTTGTGTATTTTGTTCACTTGGAGTATTTGTCTCACATGAGACTTCATTCCCCTCACTTGGCTCTCCATTAGTGATACTTATCCCACGATTTTTATTTTCAAGCATAGTGGCAAATATAGCTTGGCATTGCTTTTTTGCTCTCTTTTCAGCTGATTTAGAAGACTACAAAAAAAAAAAAAAAAAAAAAAACAAAACAAGTATCAAGAATGAAGACTACAAAGTAATATATATACCATCAAATATAACCAAAGTTATGTGGTGACTTACCTCTGCCATTCTTGTATTTTATTGTCAATTAACTTGGTTGAAGAAATAATAAATTCCTTAAGAATTGTTGCACCAAGAAGACCACCAATATATTATGACCAACTTATCTAATAAAAGTTTATATATAACAAAGTAAATTATAGAATTAAACAACATGTAACATCATACTATATAACCACATCTATTGTTAATAATCAATCCCAAAAAAAGACAAATAACTTAATTTAATAAAAATAGAAATCAAACCATTTACATGCATATATAATAGAACATAATATCCAAACATGAAGTCATCAAAAATCACAAAAAAGTAAAAAGAGTTGTGACACTAAACTATGTGTCACATAACATGCCCTCTACATCAACCCTTGTATAATCTTCATTGTCATCATTCACATTTGTTTCAAGATCTTCTATAGGACTTGGCATGGATGACATGTTCAATCCCTCATCATTATTTTCCAACTCATGATAACCTCGTATTGGTGCTTTCCCCACAACATACCAACATGAAGTTTCACTCTCCCTACAATAAAAAACTTGCTTGGCTTGTGAAGCCAAAATAAATGGATCTTTTTCAAATTGGCTCTTTCCTTCATGAAGGTTAACCAAAACAAAACCATCTTCAATCTTAACACCATTGACAACATTTGCCCAATCACATTTAAATATAGGCACTTGAAAGACATTATAATCAAGCACTATAATATCTTGAAGAACTCCATAATAGGCAACTTGTCCGACAATTTGTGTATGATCTCTTGCACTAGATCTACACATTATGGTTGCTTCAATTGAAATGCCACTATTTTGTCGACTCTTCTCTGCTGCTTTGGTGTGAAATCGAATGTCATTTATAATATACCCACTATATGACATGTCAATATCCCTAGGACCATGCGCAAGCCATTTCAAAGTAGTGGATATGCGTGTGTCATTGCAATTTATTTCAGCAGCAATCTGTCAAAGTTAATATAATAACATCAGAAAATTTACTTGAAAAAAAAGTATACAAAAACTTGGTGCTTTACTATTGAGTTAATATTTATACAACCTTCTCTTTTAACCATGCATTAAATGTGTCATTGTGTTGTTTTTGTAATCGAGTGTTATTCCTTGCAAGTCTTCTATCCAAATTCTTCAATTCTTGCAAGTGCATTCTAATATTTTCATAAGACACAAGATTAATTAATGACAATGTTATATAAATTTAAATAATAAAATATGCAATAATTAGTTGTCTTACTCCACATAAGGCTGAACTTCTAAACAATTAAATAAAATGTAGCGATGAGCAATTTGTAGCATATCATATGTGAGAATTAATGGCTTTCTTACAGATATTGGACGCCCTCCAAATAATGTGTCGTCTTGTATCTCTTGATTTCGACCATGTCGGGTTCCTATGTTAGAGGCTTCTTTAATGTACTTACTACAAAAGAGTGTGTACTCTTCGGCAATGTTTCGCTCAGCTATACAACCTTCCGGTCTTGCACGATTTCTAACATATCCCTTCAATATTTTCATGAATCTAAAATAAAACAGCAAAGGTAATCATTGTCACTCTAAAAGAATGCAACATACTGCAAAAATAATAAAAGTGATGAATGTGAGTCACCTTTCAAATGGGTACATCCAACGAAATTGTACTGGCCCATAAAGGCGTGCTTCTCGTCCTAGCTGAATTGTGAGATGAACCATAATATCAAAAAATGACGGTGGGAAAAACCTTTCAAACATGCATAAAGTCTCAATCACATCTTCCTCCAATTGAGCAATTTTATTTCTATCTACGACTCTATTACATAACTCATTGAAGAATGAACATAGTAAAAAAATTGCTATTCTTGGACCTTTTGGCAAGATTCCTCTTAAAGCAATTGACAAAAGTTGTTGCATTAAAATATGACAATCATGAGATTTGAGGCCCATTATCTTACAATCATTAACGGAAACACAAGCCCCAATGTTTGAACCATAACCATCCGGCAACTTTATAGTAGCAAGCCTTTTACAAAAAAGTTGCTTTTCTACCTTTGAAAGTGTGTGTGATTCAGCCGGTAAGTAAAATGCATTACCTTTACTTTGAACATGCAATTCCTTTCTAATATGCATGTTTTCCAAGTCTCGACGAGAATTAAGACCGTCTTTAGATTTGCCCTTGATATCCAAAAGTGTACCAATTATGCTATCACAAATATTTTTTTCAATGTGCATTACATCTAAATTGTGACGAACAAGCATATCCTACATAAGAAATATTAAGAAAAACAATTAGCAAAAGTTTATTGAAAATATAAAACAATTACTAGTATACTAGTTATTACCTTCCAGTATGTTAATTCGAAGAATATTGACTTCTTTTTTCATAATTTTACATTTTTGGACTGCTTTCCTCTTGGTTTCTCCTTTTTTTTCCTCCAATCGTTGACAACTTGATCAACTTCTTTGTAGATCTCTTCACCAGTAGATAACTTAGGCTTGCGCCCTAGTTCATGTTTTCCATTAAACCATGCTCGTTTCCTCCGAAATGAACGATCCATTGCAAGAAATCGTCTATGACCCATGTATGAAAATTTTCGACTATGTTTTAGCCATTTTGAACAAGTATTGTCACGACAAAGAGGACAGGCATATCTTCCCTTAGTAGGCCATCCAGACATGTTTCCATAAGCGGGAAAATCATTTATTGTCCACATCAAAATCGCTTTTAATTTAAACATGGACTCACTATATGCATCATACAGATCCATTCCAATATCCCATAACTCCTTCAAGTCTTCTGTCAGAGGTGCTAAATAAATATCAATGTCATTACTAGGTCGTTTTGGTCCTGGAATAAGTAAAGTCAACATCAAATTTTCTTTTGACATGCACAACCATGGAGGAAGGTTATAGATTGTCAAAATTACTGGCCAACAACTATATCTTGAGCTAAGATCTTTAAAAGGATTAAACCCATCAGTAGCAAGACCAAATCTAATATTTCGAGGATCCGATGCAAAACAAGGTCATTTCCTATTAATTATGTCCCATGAGAGTGAATCCACTGGATGTCTCATTTTGCCATCATCACTCTTATTAGAATTATGCCACCTTAAGTTTTTCGCCATCTTAGGTATCCCAAACATCCTCCTAAGTCTTGGTTTTATTGGAAAGTAACATAGGACTTTTGTAGGGATACCTTGTTGAATCTCCTTAGTGCATTCATCAACTTTCCAACGAGATTCATGACATTTAAAGCATTCTTCATCATTCTCAAACTCTTTTGTAAATAGGCAACAATCATTAATGCACGCATGAATCTTCTCATACCCAAGGTCAAATGTCTTTAACAATTTCTTTGTTGAATAAAAAGAATTAGGAAGTGTATTTTCTACTAAAAGCATATCACGGATTATCTTAAGCAACTTATCAAAACCATTGTCAAATAACCCATATGTGGCCTTATGCTTGAATAAAGTTACTGTTGCAGACATTTTTGTATGCTTTGTGCAACCATGGTATAAAGGAGTTTCAGCAACTTTAACTATATCTATAAGTTCTTCCTCACAAATGTTGTCATTCATTTCCTCTAGGTTGTGCCCATCATAATACATATGATTTCTATACATCATAAATGTATCATTCATATGTATATCCTCACATTCTACAGATGCATTAGAGGCACATTCTGTATGACTAGGGGGACACTCTCCATGGAAGACCCAAGTAGTATATGAAGGATCCATCCCGTTTATAACTAAGTGTTCATATACAATCTCACAAGAATAGCGTTGTAAATTTTTGCAAATTAGGCACGGACATACTATCAAACCCGAGTTTCCAACACTCGCATAAGCAATGTCAACAAAGTTTCGTGCCCCTTCTTGATATTCAAGTGAGAGTCTACAAAGACGAAGTTTAAAATTTATCATCTAATACCAAAAAAAAAAAATAAAAAGAACTACAAAAATGTTTTGTTAACAAAATAAAGTATCCAAATAAAAGAAACCTTGAAAGATGAACCCATCTCTTGTTCATAGTGTCGCTTTTGTCAATACTTAATCTTCAATCAAGAAAAATAAAAAAATTAAAACTTTAAAATAATAAGAGATAAAAACTGGGGTGTAAACTTTAGGTCCAATATCAAGGTAAAAACTAATAAGAACATAACAACGCACAATCACTCTTCACAAGAACTAAGTTAAGTGTTCTAGATGCTTTTGTTAGTATGAAAACATACTACCATTGATAATTCTCACCAACCAAACAACACGAATTGATGGGTTTGAAATTCGTTTCTGCCATTGTGAAAACAATAGTGTTGAGAGATCCTAAAATCTATGGTGGATGAAATATGGGCACTCCTCAATAAATAATAAACCGGCCTTGTTTAAAATTCTAACACTTCCACGTAAAACTGAACTTGTTTAAAAAAATTTTCTGTTATATATAATATGAGAGATCAAATAGGGTATACTTCTCAATAGTCATTCACAAGAAATTCCTATTTGGCAATAATGTCACAGCAAGGTCAACAAAACCGAAAGAAAAAATTTATAAGCACACAACACATGCTTAAAGATGTGATAAAAACAAACAAAAAATATATATTTATAATAGAAGCTGCATTTAACACAAGTAATAGATGAGTTGCCATTGGATTCCAAGTAATATTCTCCACCAGTCATGAAAAGTCAAGCAACAGTGTTAAAGCGCTAGCTTTTATAAGTAAACTATAGACAGATGTGTAACAACAGTAAACGCAACTTTTAAAAGGTCCAATACGTAATCAATCATGACATTAGTATGTAAAAGTGATTTTACAACATGGGAGCAATCATGATAAACAAATTGGGGTCTGCAGCTGCTCAAAGGCAAAGACATTTTAAATCATCCAAACCAAAACACAAGGTAAAAACAAATTTAAAACATCCAAATCAAAACACAACCAGTAGGCATGTCAAAAATGTAAGAATGAACAAGGCAAACACATTTAAAACCCAACAAGGCTTACGGTATGTGGAGTCCAAAATGTCAAGTTTTTGCAAGAGAAGATGCTCCTCAAAATCACTCAACCAGTAGGCATTTCGATTTATCAATTCGTCCAATATGTCAACTTGCTGCAAGAGAAACAAGAAGATATGGAAGAGGTAGAAGGGATCTCAACAAACTCTAAATGTGAAGTGAAAAATGGTTGAAGGTTGAAGGAAATGAATCTTACCGGTGAAAGAGTAACGGCGACAGCAGGCTGGTCGGCAATGATGCTCAGCTTGGTCGGCGCCGAGATCTGGTCGACGGTGAGGGCTGTTCGGCAGTAATGGCAGAGCTGAAACGATAAACAGAGTGAGGATAGGGTGAGGTCTGGTCGGCGGTGAAGGATGTTCAATGTTGCAAGAGAAACAAGAAGATATAGAAGAGGTAGAAGAGATCTAAACAAAGTCTAAATGCGAAGTGAAAAATGGTTGAAGGTTGAAGGTCGAAATGCACGCTTTCTTACTGGTGAAAGAGTGACGGCGACAGCAGGGTGTTCAGCAGTGACCACGACAGCAAGGTCGGCAATGATGCTCAGGTTGGTTGGCGTTGAGGTCTGGTTGGCGGTGAGGGCTGTTCGGCAGTGATAAACTGCATGAGGCAGAGCTGAAACAAGAAACAGAGGGAGGCAGGGTGAGGTCGATGGTGATGGGAGAAAATGAAGCAAAAGGGTTTTGGTTAATTAGGGCTTCTATTTGGGCTTTTATATTTTCTGTGTTTTTTTATTTTTTTTTTTAAAAAAAGAAATATTTGATTTAGCAACTTGCATTATCATGATGTTGCTGTACATATACCTATATAGTGTAACATATTGAAACATTTAATGTATGTTGCTGTATAGCATATTTTAACAACATTGTTGATCAAAAAAGTTGTTGTACATGTCATATTCTTCGCAACATAAATTGTAAGTTGCCATAGGTAGCTTCAACATTGTATATTTTTTGCTTGTTACGATATATGTCTACGGCAACATCAAGCAGCAGTACTATAGGCTTCAAAAAAAATTGAAACTGATAATTAGCAACATGCATTTACGTTGCCATAAACAACCTATGGCAACATGCAAGCAATGTTGCCTTAAGCATCAATGGCAACGTGCACCTGATGTTACTTTAAGATCAATAGAGATGTCTATTATAGGTTGTTGTAACATACTGACGGCAACGTGCAGCCAACATTACCTTAAATGACAATAGCAATGTGTAGTTCACGTTGTCTTCCACATCTATGCCAACGTGCAGGCAATGTTGCCTTATATTCTATGGCAACATAAGTTATAAGTTGCTGTAACCTATCGCAACATGCAGTGCATGTTGCCATAAAAGGTAAGACAATGTATGTCGCATGTTGCCAAAGCCATCATCACTATGGCAACAGGCTCATCAGTAACTTGCTCCTGCATGTTATACGAAAGCCTACGACAATGTATTTTGCACGTTGCCGTAGGCCAAAATTCTTGTAGTGATTTTTCACATCCATTTGAAATAAATTCTACCATTTGATTGCAGTGATTATCAGTAAGCTATGGACAAATGTAAGTTTAGCAACTAGTGCAAATGTCTCCTCATAATCAATTTCATGCTTTTGGGTAAAACCTTTGGCCACAAGTCGGGTTTTATATCGTTCAACAGACCTATCTGATTTTGTTTTAATTTTATATACTCATTTACACCTAATGAAAGATTTATTAGGAGGAAGATTAACTATGTCCTAATTATGACTCTTCTTAAGAGCTTGTAATTCTTCAGTCATAGCTCGCTACCAAACAGGGTTAGTGTTGGCTTTTTTTATAAGAGTGAGACTCATACAAAGAAAGGATGGTAGAAAAACAATAAAAATCTCAAATGGTTACAGGTAGTTCCCTTACCCGATTAGAACGACAAGGACGAGGATCAACAAGTGAGATGGGATAAGAGGACTCTAGTTCATGATTAACAAGAGGGTGAGACTGCTTAGGAATGGACCGTTTAGCATCAAAAGCATCTATTTGAAGCTTAAACATACTGTCATTAGGAAACGAAGGAATAGTAGGATCTATAAAAAGTTTAGTATGAGAAGTATATGATGTGCGAAATTTGGATATGGATGAAAACATTTTATGTTCCCAAAAAATAACATGACGAGAGATGCGAAAGTGATTGGAGATGGGATTCAATAACGATAACCTTTATGTTCAATGCCATAGCTAAGGAAAGAACATAAATGAGCTCGAGACTTTAATTTATTTTGTTCATGAGGATGAAAAAGAACAAAGCAAGCACATCCAAAAACTTAGAAATTTTGATCGTTTGACAGAGTGTCATACAATCGTTCATAAAGAGTTTGATTATCAATGATGGAGGAAGGAACACGATTGATGGTATGTACGACTGTTAATGCAGCTTCTCCCAAAATTTTTCAGGATAAGAGGCAGATATGATAAATGTAAGAATAGTTTTAAGAATGTGTCTGTATTTGCGTTCAACACGGCCATTTTGTTAGGAAGTACTGGGACATGAACGATGGTATATGGTACCCATTTAACTCAATAGATTAAAAAATTTAGTATCCCAATATTCCATGACATTATCAATGCGTAAAATTTTGATAGATTTGGAGAATTGAGTCTGAATCATTTTAATAAAATCATAATAAATCTTAGATAATTCAAACCTATTATGCATAAGATAAAATCATGTATAACGAGAATAATCATGCACAAAAATAGCAAAATATTTGGATCCCCCTACAGTAGTTATTGGTGAGGGTCTCCAAATATTTGAATGAATTAAATCAAAATGTGCTTGAGAAATTGAATCACTATTATTAAAAGGTAAACTATGTTGTTTAGACAATTGACATGATAAATAATCAATGTGATCATCAGTTACAGAACATAAATGTTCACTAGACAATAAAGAACGTAACAAGTAAATGAAACATGACCTAACCGTGAGTGCCCAAAAACTCAATGGTGAAGACGAAAAAGTAGTTGCAAACTGATAAGAAGATGAGACCCTAAAGGAAGTTGAAGATGAATGAGCTCAAACAAACGTTCAACTTTACGGCCTATCTCATGAATCTTTCCCATTTATGGATCCTATACACGATAATCAGAAGAAGTAAAGTGTACATCAAAACTAAGTTCACACAATTGACCCATAAAGATAAGATTTAAAGTAAGTTTTGGAATAAAAAATGTATTTTGTAAGGATAAATT
The DNA here is from genome assembly GCA_019925255.1 of Litchi chinensis. Taxonomy (NCBI): domain Eukaryota; kingdom Viridiplantae; phylum Streptophyta; class Magnoliopsida; order Sapindales; family Sapindaceae; genus Litchi; species Litchi chinensis. Next base: position 32,776,497 of record CM034464.1, on the reverse strand, counting down.
GTCTGTAGAGATATGACCTACATGTAGAATAGAAATAGATGAACCATTAATTGTAGAAATGACAGCTAAAAGGAAAGATGATGAATGGATAGAAAAATTTGTAAGATCAGAGGTCATGTGATTACAACAAGCTGAATCAAAATACCAAGAGGAATTACCTGCTGACATAAAGGAATCAGAGATAGAAGAGTTACCAGATTTAGAAAGAAGTTAATGAAGCATGGATTGAAGGTCATGAATAGAAAATGAGGAAGAACTAGCACCACCCTGTGCGTTATCAGCTATAGCAGCAGAAAATTGCTTATTATTCTCGAAATACTTGAGAGAAACATCTTTGGATTTGGATGAAGAGCCTTTATTAGTAGGATTCTAAGAACAATCATCATTATAGTATCATGATCTATATTTGTGGCAATATTTATAGCTTCAAGTACGACAATGAAGAACGTCATGTCCTGACAACTTACAATAATGACAATAAGGTTTCTTGATATCAAATTACTTAGAATGAGTGGCAAGCACGGTGTTTGTATGAAGAGGTTGCAATGTGGCAAGACAAGTCTCTTCAAAAATGAGTTTAGAGATAACCTGCTCAAGAGTTGGTAAAGAATGACTATGAAGGAGAGAGGCACAAGTGGTATTAAAAGTATCAGTAAGAGCCATGAGAAATTGTATCAAACGCTGGTGATCTCTATAAGTATTAAATTTTACAAAATCATCATTATCAATCCAGATGGGCTTAGAAAGTGCTAGTTGATCCGAAAGAAATTACATCTTTGAGTGAAAGTTAGCAATTGACTGACTAGGTTTTTGTCATAAGTGATGCAGATTACTTAATAAATGATACTGATGAGAGAGATAGGAGGTAATATACTTGTGAGCCAAGACAATCCAGAGAGATTAAGCAGTGTCAAAGCATCTAAACTGAAGACCGATTGATGGAATCGAAGTGTTACGAATCCAAGTGATGATTTGATGGTTTTTACTATCCCAATAATCAAGTTGTTCATTGTATTTCTCATCAATCTTATTTTCAAGTTTTGTGGGCTTTTTATAACCTCCAGTAATATACTGCCATAATTTTTTTGCTTTTGAGAAAATTAAACATTGTTTGGGCCCATAAAATGTTGTTTGGGCCGTTTAAAATAATTTGAATGAGTTGAGACACATCTAATTTCCAGGTAATCTCCATAAAATAAGCTTAAATAAGTAATCCACACCAATAAAAAAATGAAGCCAATAAAACAACCAAATAAACTAAGGGTTTTAACCAAATCTAACATTTTTTTGATAACCCTTTGGGATATTACCTCTTTTTTTTTTTTAATTTCCTGCAGCATGATTCTTTTTGGTCCAAAATACCCTTAATAGTTCAGCTAATTACCATTTACCATTGTTTTTCCCTCCACTGACCCACCCTCTCTTCTTCTTCTTCTTCTTTCCTTTTTTTTTCTCTTTTTTTTTTTTTCAGAGTAGGATTTGGTTCGTGATGGTGGTCGCGAACCAGAACCATATGGTTCTGGGCTCGGCGACGAGCCCAGAATCAGACGGTTCTGGTCGGCGACGAGTCCAGAACCAGACTGTTCTGGGCTCGTCGCTGAGCCCAGAACCATCACGAACCCAGAACCACGCTGGTTCTGGGTTTGCGAACCCAGAACCAGATCTGGTTCTGGGTCGCGAACCCAGAACCAGATCTGGTTCTGGGTCGCGAACCCAGAACCAGATTTCATTTTTTTTTTTTTTTTGTGTTTGTTTGTTAATTATTGATTTGATAATGTTGTTGTTGTTGTGGGAGATGATGATGTTGATGAATTGGATTGATGATGTTGATGAATTGTGGGAGATTATGAATTTTGATATTAAAGGAATGGGAGGGGTAATTTTGTTCAAAAAATAATAATAAGGTCCGTTTTGATAATTCAGAAAACTAGAAGTCTATTCTGTAATTTTTAAAAATACTTTTAAGGGCGCTTCTTGGATAAGAAGCGCCCTCTATTCTAAATTTGATAATTATGAAATAACCCCAAAAATTTATTTAATTATGAATTTCACCCTGAATTTTCAATTAAGGTTGGGATCTTAACCTCGAGGTTGGGATTCCCAATTTGAAAGTTAGGATTGATAGGGAATCCTAACCTTGAGGTTGGGATTATGAATTTTGATATTGAAGAAATAAGAGGGGTAATTTTGTTCAAAAAATAATAATAAGGTCAGGTTTGATAACTCAAAAAAATAAAAGTGCAATTTTGTAATTTTAGAAAATATTTTTAAGGGCGCTTCTTACCTAAGAAGCGCCCTCTATTCTAAATTTAATAATTATGAAACAACCCTAAAAATTTGTTTAATTACGAAATATATATAATTGAACATTTAGGTTGACATTCTTAATCTCCAAGTTGGGAATCCCAACCTAAAGGTTGAGAGTTCCAACCTTGATTCAATATTCATATTTGAAATCTCAACTTCAAGGATGAGAATCCCAACCTTGAGGTTGGGAATTCCAAACTTGAATAAACATCTAAGGTTAGGATTCTCAACCTTTAGGTTGGGATCCCAACCTAAAAGTTGAGAATCCCAATCTTTGATATTCAATCCTATTTGAAATTCCCAACCTCGGAGTTGAGATCCCAACCTATAGGTTGAGATTGATTTCAAAAAATACTCATTAAGGGCATTTTTGTCCATTCATGTTTTTTTTTTATTTGGGACTCCCAACCTCGGGGTTGAGATTCCCAACCTATAGGTTGTGATTGATTTCAAAAAATACTCATTAAGGGCGTTTTTGTCCTTTCAGTGATTTTATTAATAATAAAAAATAAAAAGGTTACTTTTGAGGATGGCTTCCCAAAAAGCGCCATTTTCTCAATTTTCTCATAAACTAATGGAAGCAGCCTAATAAGTTCAATACAGGAAAAGTCCAAGAAGCCCAAATAAGCAAACAAAATAGGGTTTTGTTGAAAAATAACCCTTTTGGGATGATCTATTTGGGAACTACTCTTTTTTTTTAAAGGTCAAGACATTGACAATTTGAGGACGAAATTGCCCTCCAGTGTTTGTGTGCTGGTGTGGCACGCTCAACCAAACGCTGACTCTGTGTGGTATTCAAAACGAAGCAACCTGTCAAAAAGAAGCAAACGCCTCCTCACCGTCGCATAGCACCCATTGTAGAGCTGAACCCACGTTCCGACCGACGCACCCACCGGTTGTTGGGTCTTTAGCCGTGAAAGAAACTCCATTTCGAACCCTCATATTTCAGACCGCATCACCCAATGGTCATTTACTCTCTCTGTCGAAGAAACTAACATACCGAAAGCAGAAGAAGAAGCAAAGGACGGAAGAAGAAGGAAGAAGTTGAGGGAAGAAGAGGCAAAAAGGCGAAGGAAGAAGAGGCAACAAGTTGAACGTCAGTGAGAGATGCGGGAGGACTTTCAAACCTTCACGGTAAAAACACATTGCATTTAGTTGATGTTTTTATTGTACTAGTTGTTGGACACGATTGGATCCCAACCTGGAGGTTGGGACTCCCAACCTTAAGGTTGGGAAGCAATTTGGTTCCAAGCCATATGGTGAGGATGCGGAGGTTTGGGTTGAAACCCCAACCTCCACTCTTTGGTTGCATGATATTTATCCTTCTTAGGGTTGTGGTTATGGATATGGTATGAATACAATATAATGTGTATTAGAGTTTAAGCATTATTGTTTTGGTAATAAAACTGTTATGGGTTGTTTGGTAATTGCAGGTTGACAGTGATGGATTCTGAAGTTGCGGTGAAGATAATGGACTCCGAGCATTTTTCTTCAAAAGTTACATGCTTTTCGAAGGTGGGAGCCTTAAAAGTGATTGAGGAAAAGTTAAATGAAGCACAAATGGAGATGTTCAGGAGGTCATGCTTTGGTAAACTGCTGAACATGAAGGACTTGAAGTTTGCTGGGCAGTTAGTGCATAACTTGCTTCTCCGACAAGTGGATTGTGATGATTCGGAGGAGCTGTGGTTCGCACTCCCAAATGACAATGTAATTCGGTTCGGAATGCAGGAGTTTTGTCTCATCACAGGGCTTTATTGTGGGCCATACCCACTAAAAGATGGGTCTGTTGATGAATGTACATCGACTGAGAATTTCAGCCAGCGAATGTTTCCCGGTAGTGGCAAAATTTCGAACAAAAGTTTGGACATCACTTTCAGGGTTGCTACTTCGGAAAATGATGAGGACATCGTAAAACTTGCATTGCTGTACTTTTTAGAGACAGTGTTACTTGGGAAGGATCCGAAGAACCAGATTCTAAGGGAGCATATTCGACTGTTGGATGATATCAATGCATTCAACAAATACCCGTGAGGTCGATGCTGCTATTAGATGACGTTGCGTGGCATGAAAAAGGATTTTAAGAAAATGGCTGGCAAGGTTGGAAACCGAAATAAAGGGCAGAAGAACAAGAACAAGAGAGATGCTTCATTCTATTCGTTGTCTGGTTTCCCATATGCATTTCAGGTATATGTATGTTGTTAATTTAGTTTATGATGCTTCGTAATGGTATACGACGTTTGGCAATAAGATTTGGTTTTATTTTCTGCACTCATAGGTATGGGCTTGTGAAGCAATTCCGATAATTGCACAACAATTTGCACTGAAATCCAGCCATTTGCTGCCCCGTATAGTCAATTGGAGATTTACGGCAATCCCAATGTCAGGAGAAATTGTTACGTTGTTTCATCGCTGTGATGTATGTAAATATGTTACCGAGTTTCGTATGTCAATATATTACTGACTGTAATTGAAATTGTACATTAAAGTTGCTGGTTTGAACATTTGTTTTCAACTTACCTTCTAGTTTGAAGCTGCCCGTATGTTGGAGGCGACACATTCTGAGGAAAGTGAGGATTATTGGCAACATTTTCGCAACAAGGAGGAGGGTACAGCCCAGGTGGGTTCTCATAGTGGGGCCTCTGATAGTGCTGGCACTGGGGAGAAGGACAAGAGTGGCAAGGCAACTCAGGTCCCATTTATGAAGGCACATACTGGGGGAAGACGAGCACATTCTCAGGTACGTTCGCTGGTTGCTTTTATGTGTGCTGTTAGGCACATTATGCAAGTAAACCACCTCACTTCACATGTCCACTGAATTTTGTACAGGCTGCGAAGGATAGCAGTAATAGTCAAAGTGAACAATTAAAAGCCATCCATAAACAGGTGGAGCAGGTTGGGAAAGAAATGATGAAACAACTGCAACATACAAACAAGAACTTAGAAGGAACGAAGTTGAAGGTACAGGAAACGTTTGATATGTTGTACGAAACAAACAAGAAGGTCGATATGATTATGGACTTGTTGTTTACAAACAATGCTGATCGACCACGTCAGGAAACACCTGCAGCGAATGTACGTTCCATATATGCCTAGTGTAGGAACTGAGTTTCGTATATGAACATGTACTGATGTCGTTGGAAATTCGCTTCGCAGGACAGTGACGAGCAACAGCGTGAAGGTAATGGAGACAGTACTGGAGTCGAAGGATCAGTGCCAGTTGGCTCCGAGACGCCTGCACGTGGTACTCATGAGGAGGTGGACAGTTTCGGGGAACTCATGGCGTTCAGGCCAAGCGTCCCAACAAAAGCATGGGTACTGTCGCCTGCCGGGGCTTCTGATGCATCCGTGAAGATTGTACCACAATCCCAAAGTCGGAGCATAAAGGAAGAGAAGGGTACACAGGTGTCCGGCCCATTTTCAGGGTTCGAAGGTGGCCCACTAAAAAGGTCAGAAAGGTTGTTGCGTAATCGGGCAGAGGGCAGTGCAGAAGTGAGACAGCATTGGGCAGACAGTTTAAGGGGGAAAATTATCTTGGACCCTATCCTGCCCCAGCAGCCAATGCTAGGGTCGCCTTCGGTCGGTTCGGACATAAGTTTGAAGATTATACCTGAACCAAAATTTTTCAGAAGAAAGAGAAAAAAGGGTCCACAAATTTCGTCTCCATTTCAGCAAATGCAAGTTGTGCCAAGAAAGCGGGCCAAGTTCGATCCAATGCGTAAACCTTCCGATACGGATCTGCAAGCATTTACAGCATGGCGCGATGACCATTTTCCGACCGAGTTGTATGGTTCTGACCTTCTTACTGCATTGTTTTATTTTCCATACTGTTAGTTTGGTATCTATTTAACCAATCGTCAACAATGGGGTTGTCACTGCAGAACAATGGTGCGTTTGCCAACCGGAGACTGCAATCAGCAGTGGTTTAGGGAGTTGTGCAAACCTAGTGAGTGGTTGCGAGATTCGGTGCGTATAAAAAGTATGGCAAGTAGCTATGTCAGACATAAATATGGACTGTGCAGTCTAACGGTATGCAATTTCACTTTTTCCAGCATCTGGATGCTGCTTTCTGTTACATTCGGTGGCAGGCGATGCGGTCCCCTACTAGCAAGATGGAAGCCTTCACGACGACAGATATTTTGTTTGGGGTAAACAAAAGGTTTCTTCAAAAGTATATGGAGTTCTGAACCTTGAAACGTTTTTCAGTTTCTAATGGCATTGTTTGTTCGAATGTTTGTAGCAAAACTTGGTAGGTAAATGGGAGGCGTCTACCAAGAAGAGAGCTCTTTGGGGTGATGATGACATTTGTGTACGCTATGCAAGGGGGGAGGTGGCCGGGAGCAGACAGGGTTCATCGGAGGTGGCCTGTCGTCCGTGGGCAGGACTTGCGACGGTATACTCGTTAATTGGTTGCTTCGCATTTGATATGGTATGAACTGTTATGTTACAAACTGAAACTGATTGCTGGTTCTCTTGCGCTTGTCGTGTCCGTAGCTGTACATGCCATTAAATTACAGGGGTGCACATTGGGTCCTCGTGAAAGTACACTTGAAGGAACGAACAATAACCCTGTTTGACTCATTGGGCACCTACGTCCGCAATTGGAAACAGTTTTTGCTTCCCATACAAACAATACTGCCACAGCTCCTTAAGAAGACTGATCACTACGGAGCAGAGGCGCACATGACTGCAGCATGGTATAGGAGGGAGGGATGGTCCGTGTCCCGGTGCGACGCCACGCCACAACAAGATCCAGGGTCAGAGCTGCACCACATGCAGCAGTTTCAAAAGAGCATTTATATGTACGTCATGAGCTAACCTGTTACGTTGTCTTCTTTTATGTAGGAGTGGTGATTGCGGGATGTTCGTAATCAAGTTGGCCGAACACATGGCGCACGGTCTGCCAGTGAACTCATTCGACCAATCCCATATACCAGGATTTCGGGAGCAGCTAGCGCTGGACCTGTGGAAGTGGTCGCAGCAGTTATTGGGGGTAAGTTGAATATGATTCCTAGTACACTGTTGACTTTGGCAGTGTGGGTTGCATGGGTAAGATATCATACTGCAGTATAAATCTGTCATGGGTAAGAACACGTTGCAGTATATGGTTGGCATCACCGCTTGACAATACAGCTACAACATGATGCAGCTGTTGTTGTTTTGTTGCATGAGCTGTACCTGGATGCTGCAAATACAATTGCAACATTTACGTGCATCATGTTGTATAAATGACTTGATGAAATTCTATAAAATTTCATCAAGTTGGAAGTCCTTGAATAATTGGTTTGTTGTTATGAACAAAAATTTATTATGTATTGGTGGAGGATGGGATTCTCATAAATGTGATGTGAGTTCATTGTGCCTGCTAAATGGATGGGACGGTGGAGGTGGGGGAGAATGCGGATAGAGACAATGTTTGTTCTTCTTCTACATTATCTTGTGAGTTAAGTTAGTTTTTGTTATTGTAGCATGGTGGGCCAGTTTTTCCTCGGAGATCTGACCGGTCCGCGCCTGTATTCACACGACCTGAAACACAACCTCGGTCTTGGTATCCACAAAAGTGACGAAATCTTGAGATTCAGCAAGAAGAAGCTGAGTCTTCTGTACAGGCTGAGTTCCCAACTTTGAGGTATTTATGTGATTATGTATTGTTGTTTTTTTATGAAAGCTAACTTTGTAATGCATCCTGTCATCAATTTCCGTTTATGGTAGAGGGTTAATTGCTTGATTTATTTATTTAATATATAATTTATGTAATTTTCTTCAGTGTCCTGTGATATATGAGATATCTTTTCTATATCTATAAAGTTGTTGTTTTCGGCATGGTTATCCTGTATATATATTGTTTTTTTGCCTGTAGAGCCAATCATTTGATGCTGAGTGAGATAGTTTGTAGCCTAATGTTGTTGATGTGACAGAATGACATGAACTTATGTGTTTGTATATCTAACTGCAATACAGTAGGTCCGTATGTGCTAATGGTTGGATGTATTTTTTGTTGTTTTTCTTGTTCAGAACTGGAGCAGTAATTTGAGTCGGATCAGTTTGTGTGAGTATTTTAATGAGAACTAACTGCTTTTGATAATCCTTGACAGTTGCATACATGGCAGTCTTCATTCTTCACCATTTGTCCAATTATTTGAAATTGTAATTCTTTTTGTTGTGCAATTATTTTTTCTCTGCATATTGGAAGCTGAAGTTCTTGACGAATTTGCATGTTGGGCAATCTTTGCTTCAACTGTGACGGGTTAAGGCAGCAGGTCATACTTGAGTTGGTCGAACAGTGCCGGACTTAAAACCAAAGAGTGGTACACCTTGTTAATTCGAATTCGTAAGTCTTATGCAAAGAGTTGTTTGCGTCAATTAGATATGTATGAATGTTTCTTAGTATGTAGCAATGTTGTTTGACTATTATGGTGCTGATTTCCATGAGTGGTAGGATAACGTTGGCGTCGCTATTGTTTTGCTGGCAACATACTCAAATTATGGGCATGATGCCCTTTTTATTTATAATTTATTTGTTCTTGTAATGAAATAAATATGTGGAAAAGAAAATACCTAAATGTGCTAAACATTATGTGTTGTATGTATAAAGGTAACATGCTAATGCCTCGATGTGGACTTTCATGCAGCAGTTCAGTTCTTACAAGTATCCATGTAGTTGGAGTGCAAAGGGGACCACATATTTCCTGGTGGAGCTGTGTCACAGTGTCTTCAGGTGGCACTAGGGGACACCACGCATGTCATTGCGATGAGCTACCACATCTGGATGCTTGAAATGTTTATGTACTGTACAGTTATAAAATTGGTAATGGTAGCACTGTTGTATGTATTACAGGTTGGAGCTCTTGAGTATGGTATCCGAATGAACAGGGATGCTGCAACCTGGTAGTGCAACTTGTACGTGCATCATGTTTTATGTATAAAGGATGAAAGTCTATAACAGTAGTTCAATTTTGAAGTCCTGGACGAATTGGTTTCTTGTTATGAAACAAAATTGATTAAGCAACACAGGTAGCTATTTTTAATCGATATTTATTTAATATAATGTCTACTTTCTTAACTGTGAATAAATATTGTGATGGGTCATATTGATTGTAAGAAGTTTGTTTCGTCGTTGTGGCTGGAGTTATGAATCGTGGTTGTGGTTTTATTGTTGGAGTCCTATTATTTATATTTGATATAAGTGTAACTATAAGTTTCAGATGATGTACATGTATGTTATTAATAATTTTGAGTATCTAATTTTAGGCAACTTAAACCAACTTCAGTACCATGAAAATGTTTCAAATAAACTAAAAATTATTTTGATAGTCACATCTGACAATCAAAAGTCAAAAATCGCTTGTTTTCAGTTGCCTTACCCGAATTGTCGCTGTTTTTTATTTAAGGCAACAATCCTTACGTTTTGAAATTAAATCTACTCCTCAACTTAAAACCCAACTCAACGCAGCTAAGGCACAATTTCAGCAGCACCCTGAAGCTTTTCTGCACTTGTAAACATCCGAAAACTCTTATGATTATATGCAAATTAGTTGTGCGATTCTTCATCTACTCTTGAAATTTCTAGTAAGTACACTGCTTTTGAAACATAAAACGACTAGCCTAGGAAACAAAACCAACTACACTGGTTTTGAAACATAAAGCGATTATCATAGGGAACAAAACCAACCAAAATATAACCTGCCATTGAATTGGTACACAAATAAATAAAATTAAATGAAAGTAGAATGAAAAATGTATGGTGTAGCACACCTGATAATTTATCATATTCGCAGTTGACGATGTGATATAGAACGATGTTGTTAGAGGATGCAAGGACTACATAATAATATTTGGCAGTCTATTTACTGGCCTTGTCAATCCATAAATAAAAACTGTTGTTTAAAGGAATCTTTATGTAAGGAAGACCATATGGTTGAGAAAGTGAGGTTCCCCTTTTAATAAAGTGAGGAATCACGTCACTTTATAAGATAAATTTTACGATAATATGATTGTAGACTTATTTTCAGTAAAATTGACAGGCAACTGGGCCAAATATCTGTGTCACTAGCAGAATGAGGCAAGATTATTTTTCGTAAGGCTATATAAAGTATACGACATTGAGTCATTTCTACCCAAATGAATAACCAAATACTAAATTTAGATGTAAGTAAAGCAACATTGACATCAATGCTGAATCCTCTTAACAAATTTCAGAGTATGCATGCACCTTTTTCCGCAACACATAGTCCCTGTTAACGGCTGAAACCTGTTTTGCCAGGGCAGCCATTGGTTGACGACTAAAACTATAAAGTGAGAATACATTGACTCACACAAAGCAGCATCTGCAAATGGTGTACCCATTAAACATATGCATACATGGCAGAAATACATATATTTACAGTAATATGGTATCAAGTGGACAAACTTCGTGAGCATTCATACATTCCTGCTCGCCGCGTATATGCCTTTCCCTTATCACACCACCTACCTGATGTACAATTAAAACATTCTTCATAGAAAATGCATTTGCCTAATAAAACCACCTACATGATGTACAAAAAATACATTCCACTTGATGTACAAAAGACCCAAAGGAGGAAGAAGACAAAAAATACTTCCTTCTGGTCAATGTCATCTACAGAGCGCAGCTGGTAGACTCCATCTTACACTCAGCTGCATTCTCTTGGACAATGCAGCTGAGTCTTACTGTGTTATTTCTGACATTATAATTCCATTCATCGTACTGTCATATTGGAATTGGTGCGGTACACCTTTGTCGGTTGTGCCCGAAGCCACCACATCTACTGCACTTTGCTTTCTTCTTATCTTCACCTTTGGAAGGTTTTCTTTTTGTAGTAGGTCGACCACGAGGCTTACGACCTACAGGGGGTAGGACAGTAGGAACTTGAAGACCTTCAGGCAAAATCCAGTCATCCGCATAACCAACCGGATGAATGGAAGCCGCATATGCTGCTGCTAATGAATCCCGGGTATAGTATGCAGCACAGTAGTCATAACATGATAGATGGCGATGACTACAGACAGCCAAAGCATGTGCACAAGGAAGTTGGTCGATCTGAAATTTTTTGCACTCACAAGTTCTACTCCGCAAGTTAACAACTGGGTTCAAAAATTCATCGATGACAAGGTACCTATCAATGTCAATGGGGCGCACAGGATAACGGCCAGCTTTCTTCATCCTGTGCCGCAGCTTCTCTTCAACCCATCTTGTCATTGGCGTTGGGGTTATCGCAGCATCCGCACGCCTTTCACAAAACCATCTTTGAAGTACGCCACGTATATGCTCTATTAACTTCGTGATGGGCAGCTCTCGTGCCTCCTTCAAAATGGCATTCAAACACTCAACAATGTTTGTTGTCATAATGGAATATCTTCTACCCTCAAACTCACATCTGGCCCATTTGGTTGGGTCCGCAACAATCAAATACTCAGCTGCCTGAACATTAAGTCCATGGATTTGGGACATGATGGCATTGAAATCTGAAGCACGGTATGCTTTGGCAGCCTTGTAAAACAGCTTCTGCACATCAGCACCTTTACAATTGGCCTTCATGTTTTGCCCTAGGTGATACATACATATTCCATGCAATGCCCCAGGAAACGAATGTGCAACAGCCGTTGCTATACTTGTGTTACGGTCTGAAATGAACACTACATCATCAATATCTCCAATACACCCATGCAACTTTGTCATAAACCAAATCCATGCATTATCATTTTCTAAGTCTCCCACGCCAAAAGCTAATGGATAGACTTGGTTATTTCCATCCATGCAAGTCGCAATAAAGAGGGTACCTTTATACTTCGATTTGAGGAAAGTTCCATCAACAGCTATAACGGGCCTAATGAAAGATCTAAATCCATGAAGTGAACCTCCTAATGCCATGAAAAAGTACTTGAAGCGATTAGATGCATCACATTCAATCTCTGTTATGGTCCCTGGATTTTGTCGTTCCAACAAGGCGCAATAAAATGGAAGCATAGTATACGACTCTTCGGGTGATCCCCTTGCTAATGTGAGAGCAACCTCTCTAGCCCTCCATGCTTTATTATAAGTACAAGTCATCCCATAACTTTTCTTCATGTCTTGAACGATGTCGTTTGGACGGTAAGACTGAGAAGCACCCTCATACTTCCATTTGATACAATGGCCAATCAGTTTGCTTGTTACTTTAGCCCGTTGCAAAATGAGCGAATCAAGAGAACAGGTGTGGTCCGGAAGGTATTTTCGCACACAAAAAGCTTCTGACCCTGCCAGTTTTGTTGCACGAAGCCACCACTTGCAACCTTTCTCCACACAACCCAAAACCAATAAGTCTTTGGTGGACTTCTTCACTTTTATGTTGAACTGTCGACCAGTAGCTAACATTCTTATATTAAGCTGTAGCTCTTCCTTACTACTGAAAATATCACCCTTTCGAACCTCTGTCACACTGTCGAACAAACTGGCAGAACGGCCACCATCTGCAGCCAAATGAATCAAAGATGTCGTTCCAAACTGACAATCCCCCTCAACCATTTCAGATTTCAACTTCTTGTCTTTCCAATTGTCACCCCTATCAATTGGTGATGCTTCCGGACAACCTTTTGTCGGTGTACAGACATCTGCAACTTCGGAACCAAAATGATCGAATATGTCCTTTCCATAGTTATCATCCCCTCGCACATCTTCATCACTCATTGTCCGTTCAATATTGTACGGCCCTTCACTGTCCAAATACTTCTCTGCAGCAAATTGTACGAATGTATTATTCAGACATTCTTCGTCACCAACTGGCAAGCAACCTATCGAGTCACGTTTACGTTCAACTGAAATGCATAACGGATTCCTCGTCATTACATCACTAACTTCGGCGATAAAGAAGTCAACATCAGTATCGTTCAACACTTCAATGGGTGGGGCGGCATCACTCATTTTATATCTGAACTTCATCGTAATTGCATAATCAGAATGTTTTATATCAAGTGCACGACATACAGTATCCTGTAATTCTTCATACGCTATATTATTTGCCAATAAAATTCCTTTTGTCTTTCCACCTTCATATATCAAGTTTCCTTCCTTATTGATCCACTCGCCATCATAGCGAACCGCAACACGAACTGTACCCATTGTGATCCGACCTGTCACATTTGTATTCCTAGCGTGGTCAGCATTTATGAAATTCATGGTAGATGCAGTATACACTGCGAGATAGGGCAGTGGATACTTTCACTCTAACCCTCCGTACCAAGTCCATTTAATTGAACGACAACAATAAAATGCAGGATCTGTACATGGCAATTTTGTTTACAGGATTTTTCATATCAAATCGTATACAACTCCTCTTACTCAGTTGAAGAGATGCTGCACACCTGCTTTGCGTCTGATGTGACACAGTCAAAACATCCACGTTGGCAAGACTTGTTCGCCGTCGACAAAAACAGAGTGGACAGCCGGTGGGGGGGTTAAAAAAACTGGTCCACAAGGCGATGCCCGGGCCTGGCTGGTGGGCAGGAAACGCTCCTACGCGGGAAAGGTAACCTGCGTCACGAGAGGGGACTTTAAGGCTGTTTGTTTCTGTCAACTTTAAGAGCACCTTATATATTAAGGGAATTCCTGTCCATTAACACTCTTTTGTTTGTTTCTGTCAACTTTAAGGGCACCATTTATATTAAGGGCATTCCTATCCATTAAAACTCTTTTGTTTGTTTCTGTCCACTTTAAGGGCACCATTTATATTAAGGTCATTCCTATCCATTAACACTCATTTGTTTGTTTCTGTCAACTTTAAGGGCACCATTTATATTAAGGGCATTCCTGTCCATTAACACTCATTTGTTTGTTTCTGTCAACTTTAAGGGCACCATTTATATTAAGGGCATTCCTGTCCATTAACACTCTTTTGTTATGATGTAAAACCACAAGGTTTATAATTACCAAGTTGGAGGTTGGGAAGTAAGTACGTAGGTTGGGAAGTTATTCAACATTTATGTACTTTCATTCCTTCTTGGATACTGGATGTTAAACCTCTTACTGCAGGGAGTACCCGAGTTGTATACTGGAGGTTGGAGTCATCGTTTTCCTCTTCCTTTTCTTTCTACTCTTAGTCATTATATTGATTTCATTGCATAAATGTTGATCCAATGGTTAAAATCGAACATAATAATCTAAACAATGTATGTAGTGAATCAAAATTTATGCTGGTGCAACAATACAGGTGATGTTGGAAATGTAAAAAGTAATGACACTAAGGCGGAACATTAGCAAAATCTTTTCATTACTAAAAGGAGCAATATTACAATCTTTGCAATGTAAACTTTAAGGCTGCTTATACTTTAATTGACGACCTCCAAACGAATTGCATTTCTTTCAACAAAAACAAGCAATTGTACACATTTCAAGCAATTTGTATATATTTCATATCATATGGTATACCACTCGTTCCATCGATTTGCAAACCAAAGCTACCAGACATTTAATAAACACCATCAATCAACAAATAGATGAAACTGTAAAAAGAAACCCAAAAAACCCTTAGTATAAATGGAACCTCTAGGTTAGGATTATAAAATTAAATGTTACCAATCTTGACCTAGTTGACATTACCAACTTGAATTGTGCTTCCCAACCTCTATGTTAGGAATTGCAACTTCGAAGTTGAGATTATGCACAAGAAACGACAAAATAGAGGAAAAAAAAATTGTCCTCTCTTTTCAGAAAACAGATGACCCTAACCTCCATTATCCAATCTGAGTACTCCCATTTAAAAGGGTTTTAACATCCCATTTTAAAGAACTACCCAAAGTACTATTTACGAAACAACCCCGAAGTCTTTTATACATTATAGTAACTATCTGAACCTTTTGTTTTTTAAAACTGAATTGGACTCTGAGGTTAGCTCAATCTTTTGTTAATATAACACTAGGAATTGTGCTTCCACAATGCCTTTTTTACATTATAGTAAAAATTGAGGGGCACAAAAAAAAAGTGTGAAGGGCAGTTTTGTTTACAACATGATAAGGTTTTTTTTTGATAATGTTGAAACCTAAACGCCAAATTCTGTAATTTTTAAAAATATAATAGAGGGCGCTTTTCTGATAGGAAGCGCCCTCTATTATACATTTTATACTTATAGAACGACCCCATAAAACTTTTTAATTTGCGCAATCTGTGTACCTTTTAATAATTTTTAAAACTTATAATTATTCTCCAAAGTTAGCTCAATATTTTGAATATATAACTCTGAATTGTGCTTGAACAATGTCTTTATTACATAATAGTAAAATATTTATTCACAATTGTAAAACTGTTAAGGCCAGTTTTGTTTAAAAAATGAGGAGGCCTTTTTTGATAATTTTGAAACCTCAACAGAAATTCCGTAATTTTTTAAAATATAATAGAGGGCGCTTTTCTGGTAGGAAGCGCCCTCTATTATAATTTTTATAATTACGGAACGACCCCATCAAACTGTTTTATTTGCGAAATCTGTGTACCTTTTAATAATTTTTAAAACTTATAATTATTCTCAAAAGTTAGCTCAATATTTTGAATATATAACTCTGAATTGTGCTTGAACAATGCCTTTACTACATAATAGTAAAATATTCTTTGTTTGATACAGCTTCTCCAAATAGATCTACTAGAAGTAGATCTTTTCAAAATCGATCTTTTAGAAAAAAGATATTGGTGGTTTGGTTGTCAATTAAAAAACCTCTTTTAAATTGGTGAGTGTTTGGTTAAATTATTTTTAAAGCACTTTTAGATTATTAATTTACCAAAAATGGTATAAGAGAGATGAGTAATATATTCATTCTTGAAATGTAATTGCTTCAACCTTAACCATAAAAAATTAATTAATCAAACAACTAATAATTATTTGATGTAAATTTATTTTCATAACATAGATTTTCAATAAAATAAATGTAAAATTATTTTGTTTCTCTATTTTTATTTCAAAAGAGAAGTGTTTATTTAGATTTGTGAAGTTTTACATCTTCAATTTTATTTGATCTAAGTAAATTTTCATTAACATTTCATCAATAGAATATCATGTGACTTTTCAAATCATTCTCTTTAAAACAATTCAATAAAAAAATAGTACCATATTTAAAATTATATATAAAAAACTCAAAATATAACAACAATAACAGAAAACCAATACTGCAACTGCAGTATATATATATTGCAGTGCAGTATATATATATACTACTGCAACTGCAGTAGTATTTGCAGTAGTATATATATACTGCAGTTGCAGTTTCAGTTTATATTGCAGTATATATATACTGCAGTATATATATATTGCAACTATATATATATACTGCAGTATATACTGCAACTACAATATATATATATATATACTGTAGTATGTATATATACTATAGTTGTAGTATATAATATATATATACTGCATTTTTGAGTCTATAATTGCAGTAAATGTATACTCTTCATTTGAATTGCAGTATGTATACTGAAATTGCAGTGAACACTGCAATATATATATATATATATTGCAATGTATATATAATTGACACATTGCAACAGTAGTGTGTCAATTACAGTATATATACATATAATTACAGTATATATATATACTCCATAATAATACAAATCAATTAAAATCAATTGCAGTATCTATATGTCAATGAACCATGATAACAAAACCAATTGCAAATTATAGTGTATATATATATGTATCTCAATAAACCAATAACAAAACTAATTACAATATATATATATATATATTACAATATATATATATATATATATATTGGGAAATTTATGACAATAAGATAAAAAAGTGGTAAATATCAACTAAAACCAATTGAAAAAAAAAACACAAAATATAGAAAACTTATCGGTTAGAGAAGAATTCTTAGAAGTTTTGATGAAATAAAAAGTAAATGAATGTGGAGGCTATATGTTTATATTTATAATGAAAGTGTAATAAGGTTATAAGGATTTAAAGAAATTAACAAAATAAAATAGAGATATATTAGACTTTTTAATATTTTAAAAAAAGCTGAAAAATGTCTACTTGAAGAAGCTTAAAATTTGAGCTTCTCCAAGTAGACCTTTTTCAGCTTTTTTAATTCCCCAAAAGCTCTACTAAGATGTGAACCAAACAATGCAAAAAAAATCAAGTAGACCTTTTGGCATTAAAAAAGTACTTCTGCCCAGTAGATAAGCTATACCAAACGTATCATTATTCACAAAAGTAAAACTGTTAGGGCCAGTTTTGTTTAAAAAAAACTGAGGTCTTTTTTGATACTTTTGAAACCTCAACAACAATTTCTGTAATTTTTTAAAATATAATAGAGGACGCTTTTCTGGTACGAAGCGCCCTCGTTTAGAAAATTTTTATTTACGAAAATACCCCTCCAATTTGGTCATTTACGAAATATCTGTACGTTTTCATAATTTTTCAAACTTAATTCGACTCTCATGTTAGCTCAATATTTTGTTAATATTTTACTATGAATTGTTCTTCATCAATGCCTTTTTTACATAGTAGTAATATATTTATTCACAAAACTAAAACTGTGACGGGCAGTTTTGTATACACTTAAAATAGGTCATTTTTGATAATTTTGAAATCCAAACGTTAAATTCTGTAATTTTTTAAAATATAATAGAGGGCGCTTTTCGGGTTTGAAGCGCCCTCTATTAAAAAAATTTAAATTACAAAACAACCCCTCTAATTGTTGTAATTACCAAATATCTGTACCTTTAATTAATTTTTAAAACTTATTTCCACTCTAATGTTAGCTCAATCTTTTGAAGATATAACTATGAATTGTGCTTCAACATTGCCTTATTTACATTATAGTAAAATATTTATTTCAAGTTTCTAGATCACATGGCACACCCAAAAAAATATCAAAGAATTTCGCGAAACTCACGGACATATGTTATGATATATATATTAGAAATATTTAATTAACATCTATTGGATTGCATATATAGCGTATTTTATGTAATTTAATATAATTATAACGTATTTATTTAATAATTTGCTTTTATTAATATTGCATATATATTTTATGTTGAATTGATTATATGATATAAGTATCATACAAAAGTCAGTATGCACGTTACACTAACATATAGGTGGACGACTGCAGTACAGAGGATAAACTTATTATAAGCATGTCCGACTGCTCAGATCATTTGGGAAATCACAAAACTAAAACTTTGAAGGGCAGTTTTGTGGGAAAAACGAAATAAGGTCATTTTTGCTAATTTATAAAACTACTAGTTATATTTTTAGATTTATATATATATATATTTATAAATATTGGTGGTATATAAGGAGAAATTTCGAAAATTTAACTGGTTCATTCAACCATTCAGTCGTTGCACTCTGTCTCTCTCGGCCATTTCGACGACGCAAAGTCCCCCTGAGTCAGTGCAAGCGTCGCCCTGCCCGTCTCCAATCACTCACACCGTCGTCGTCGTCCCAGCCATCAACTGAGCCTCAAACATTGCCCAAACTGAATCTCGAGCATCTCCCTCTCCCACCAAATCGATATCGACGTAACTCCGTCCATGCTTGGCCGTCCCTGTCTCTCCAACAATCGCCGCCGGCGTCTCAATATACCCAGGTGTCACAGCGTCCCACAGACACCGTCGCCTTTGTGTTATGTTACTTCTGTTCTCCCATAGTCTCGCCTCACTGGCTTGTTTGTGGAAATCAGCCTCAACGTTGGGCTTATGTCCTCATTATCTTAGACGGCCTCTTTGCCACCTCACAGCAATGTAATCCCAACATATTCAGCAAGGAATTCTTTCTTTTAATTTCATATTTCGTTTAACATTATGCCTTCTGATAGTAATGAAATTACAGCATTTTCATAATTTTCATACAGATTAACACTATGGACCCTTTGGTTACCAGTAGCGACGAAGATTCTGAACAATAGCAATAAAATATCAACAAACTTGCTAAAAGAAAGTCAAAACAAAGAGGTCGGACAAAGTTAGAAAATGTGCTCAAATTAAAAAGTAAGGGAGAAATGATAAGGGTAGATGGACAGAAATCTGCTTCTGTTACATTAGGAAGTTTTATAGGCGTAGCGGTAAGACAACAAATATCTATAAAATATGAAAATTGGGATGTTGTGCCTGAGGAACTTAAGGACAATTTGTGGACTTCCATTCAGGTTTAAACTTTACTTATTTGTCAACACCCTTGATATTAATAAATTTGGTTTGAGATATGAATGATTAATGTTTACTTGCAGGAATTGTTTGTCATTGACAACGAAAGGAAGAAGAAGATTCTGGTTGTAGCCGGTAAGAGATGGAGAAATTTTCGGTCCATGCTGACTACTAAGTTCGTAATTCCTAACTTGAGCAATGTAGATGCTCTAAACTCTCCACCACAAATGTACGACTTCATTACTGAACAAGATTAGAGTATCTTTGTAAAGTCCAGAAGAGATGAGAATTTTTTGGTACGTTCATCTAAACTTGGTCGTTTTGTTAAGATATGATTACTGTTACAATTCATGCATATTCTGTACCATTACTTTTTTAGGAACGAAGGAAGAAACAAATAGAAAATAGTAGAAAGAATGAACACCCCAGCCAGCTCTCACGTATGGGATACGAGAGATTGAAGGAAAGATTGGTATGTTTTATATGAAGTTGTATATGTTTCAGTCAACTGTGCTTATATCTAGTCACAATTATAAGCATTTCTTTACCAGCAAAGTGAAAGTGACACCCAAGAGATTGACCGTTCTATCTTATGGATAAAAGGACGTGAAAAGTCTGGAGTGTTTCTCAAGGAAGCGACCAAAAACTGTGCAGACAAAATAGTAAGTTGCATACATGATTGGAGTATTGGTAGAACATTTATATTGAAATATAGCTTTATATTTTATCCATTAACTTTTTCCTTAAAACCGACGTACAAATTTATGTATTTCTTGTTGATAATATATGCAGGAAAAAATCGCTGAACAAGTTATAAGTGGTGAAGTTCAGGTTGAGGGAACTAATGATATTCTGACGATTGCCTTAGAAAAACCAGAGCCTTCAGGACGGGTTAGAGGGCTTGGACAATATGCAAGGCAAAAGGATTCGTTTACCCTTACAAAGAAAGATAGATCTTCTGTTCCTGCAAATAAAGATGGATTCTACAAGAAGAAGCTTCTTGTCCTAGATGTTAATGGCATTCTTGCAGATGTGGACAAGCGGTCAAATTGGAAAAGTGGGGCAACTGTATATGAGCCAACTGATTTGGAACACAACAAAGAGGCATTCACATTACCAAACTCTCAGATAGGTAAAAATTTGTATACTTATTTATAGTTGATGTGCTTGGATTATAAAGTGTAATGCAAATCTTACTTTCTACTTTCAGTATATAAGAGGCCTTACTATAAGGAATTTCTACAGTTTTGCCTTAAGAAATTCGAGGTTGGAATTTAGTCGTCAAGAATCTTGTATACAACCATGGAGTCCTGGTTTTCCGTCTTTGTATTACTATGCATTCTGGCCTATATGAAAATTCTAAATATTTGCTTAAGTTTGTCATAGAAAATCTTGTGTTTCTTTATGGTTGGTTGTTTTGTGTTATGTTACTGCAAACTTAATGTCTTCCAGGTGTAATTTAGATCCAATAGTCAACTTCATTGCAGAGGACCTTAGACCAAAACTTTGTTTTGTTTGGGTAAGTTAGTTATTAATTTCGTGTCGTTTTCAATGATTTTAATATCAATATTAGATTATATTTATTCCACATAGTATATTGGTTATATGTAGGATCAATCATTTTGCGATAAAGTGGATCGAGGACCTGCAAAACCCATATTTTATAAAAATTTAGAAAAGTTGTGGAATTGTGGTTTCCCTTTTGTGCCATGGAAGAAGGGAGATTATGACACAACAAACACCTTGTTGATTGATGATTCACCAAAGAAAGCTTTCAATAATCCGGTAATGTGTTGCTTTTGTTAAAGGAAATGTATAAGCATTCCGTATGTTAGTTCTCATCTGTACGACTATCATAAATTTAGGTACATAACAGAATATTTCCATTTCCATACAATCACTGTGATACTACTACTGATTCTTTTTTGGGTAAGCACATGTCCAACACTTTGAGTTCCTATTTGTTTGCTTCTATTTTATTATAATTGTTCATGTGGTCTACAACAGGACTCCATGGTGAACTTTGTACATATTTGGAAGGGTTGGAGAGAGCAGTTGATGTACAAAAATACGTAGAAGACCATCCAATCGGTCAACAACGTCAGCGTCAAAATCATCAAGGTGACTATGTTTCATCATACTCATGACATGCTCAAGCTATGTTAACTCGTGATCCTAGAAGTATCAGTGGCGTGAGGCACCGCTAAACTACACACACAGCACTTGGTAGAGAAATTGCATTTATTGTTTCACATTCTTTCACTTTCTGTGTCATATTGGCTGTGCCTGTTAGTTCAAGTTATAGAAGTTGCTTTGTTTGCCTGGATATGTGTTCACTTTAAAGGAAATGCACAATTGTAATTCATTTACTTCATGCCCATTTAGGATGGTTGACGAGAGTAACTAAGCGCATTTACATTGCCTTGCTGAGCTATGCAATGCCATAGCGTTGGATGTGATCCTCAGTAGCGTCGCTGGCGGGATAGAGAATACAGAACAGCAAGAAAATGTATACCAGATGCGACGGAATAATATCTGCAGCGAAAGCAAACCAGATCGTGATGGTGACAGTGAGTGATGATGATGTTTAGTTGGTGTTTGGGTTTTGTTTTGTTTTGGTGGTGATGGCCTATTTTGGGTTTTTTTTTTTTACAGTGAACAAAGGTGATGAAGATGGTTGTTTGTTGACCAGGAACAATGGCGGATGATGACCGAACGGTGGTTTGTTGTGTTTTGTTGATGCGGGTAATTTGTTTTGGATGCAACAGTGGAGTTTTGTATTAGTAAACGATGGTCTGTTTTGCTTGGGGTGTTGGTAATGAGTGATTCAAGAGATTGCAAAGCATACCATGATAAATATGAATCAATAATTTGTATTTCACTGTATTTATAATTTATATTATGAAGTCTATTTATAGGTTAATAAGCATATTACAAAGATGAAAAATAGAATAATATATTACAAAAATGGTAACATGAATATATAACAATAATGGTGTCATGATTTATGGAAAGAATTGATATGTAATTAATATGAATGATAACAATGAAAGACTTGTGGAGCAGAGCCCTTAGACTGCCATAAGTCATCTCCCCCATCAAAACATGGCAAATTAAGAAACATATAAGGGCATCATAATACAAAAATATATGCCTTGACATCTTAAAAACTTATGAGATAGTGGGAACTTGTGAAAGGTGGAGACCTATTTCAATATTTCAGCAACGAACTTAATCACATTATATTGAAAGTTTCTTGTTAATTGTCTTTCAAATCTTATCATCTGCTTCTAAATTTATAAATAAGATTAACTTTTGTGTCTTTGGTTTGTTCATCAAAGTCTAGACTGGGAAACGACTAGAGCATAAACCTCCCACAAGAACCCCTCTCAGAGACCAAAAGATCACTGGTTATGTCCCATCTTATTATGGAAAATAAGAAGCAAGTTACCCAAAAACTTAAACTATTGTAAAATATCCAATTTATAGTATTTAAGACGTGAGGTTATGATATATTAATATACTCCCTCACGTGTAACATGAATAAGACCCAACTTTAGGATTAGAGAGTTTAAACTTGATATTATGATACGTTAACAAGTCCCTTTACATACAACGTGAACAAGTACATATGTCAGATACATACTAAATGTCTCAAACTTTGTAATATATGCAATAAGAAGAATTTGAATTTCAAATAAAAAAGAAAGAGAAGATTTGAACCAGAAATCTTTACGTTCCAATATCATGTTTAACACAAACTTAAAAGTTTAAATTGATAAAAGAAATACCCAGCTATGGTTATTAAGATTTGGGGTTACAATGTGTTAACACAATTAAAGACTCACGCCAAAAACGCAAACATTTTGTTCCAGTGCATATACAGTGATAATTCTTTGGTAGAGTAGCTAGGTACAAGATAGTATCTGATCGTTAATTTATTTCCTCATCTCATTATCAGTTCCTATCTATAGCTTTTGAGAGACAAAAAATAATAATAACAGAGTTTCAAACTTGTTTTCACTAAGAGCATTGTGTTATGATTCACTTGTTGATGTTAAGAGCATTAGCTCCTCCATCTCGTTAATCTTCAATTTCAATAACTTGTGCACAATTTCCCTTCTTCACATTGCCGACAACTTTTATTATTGCAGTGTATCCATAATGCCTTACAATGACGATGCCCAATGAGGAAGTATCCTGCCAAATACTAATTGTTTTAGTTCTCTATAGCAGAAAATCAAACGAGGAATAGATTGAAACGTTAGAGAAACTGGCTGTCATGTCATTTATGTTAGGAAAAATTTATCTCACAAGACCTCCCCTAAAAACCTACATCTTGTAAGAATATTAGAAATAACAGAAAAATAAAATAAAAAGCAATAATAATCACATCAATACAAGAATTTACGTGAAAAACTTCAAAACACAAGAAAAATCATGGTCCTTAGAGAAAAACTCATTATGCGAAAAATTATTATAATCACATAGTATATATACAAACCCGATTCAAAGGTCACGTACCTTGACAAACGGAGTAGATCAATAAGCTCCTGACAGTTAGAGAAGTTTTGGCAAGGTCGGCAATAGCACGAGAATGACTAGAGATGGTGGAAATGGCTTGTCGGGTCTTGATCGGGTCTAAATCTAAAAAACAAGTCGATTTTTAAGTTTTGCAATTGATGGTAATAAGGGTTGATCAATTTCTTAACCTCTTATATGTATAAGGACTATTTCGTAATTATCCACACTAATTTTTTATAAAATTTTAAAAGTTAAAGGTTTATAAGTAAAATTGTGTAAGGACATTATGTATAATTTAGGTATATGACGGAATTTATTTATTCAATGGACTAAAAACATTTATTAAAAAAAAAAAGTGGATAAAAACAAAAATCACTCTTTTAGAATGAGTCTTTCTAGCAATATCCACAAAAGACAAAATATTAACATGTTAGTATTAAACTTAACCCTAGAGGGGTTTTGTGTATTTAACTTTTTTAATAAAATATGAGTATAGTAAGAATGTTTATGAGTGACAACACTAGTAGAAGAATTACCCCCTAACCTATTGAGAAGTTTAATATTCACAAGCGTATATAACTTTTTGGTTTATTTGTGATGTTGCCTTCTGGATTAATGGATTGACTTATTTGACTATCAGTGAATATGGTCGACCGTATAAAAAATATTAAAAAATGAAATAATCCCTCAATAAATTTACTTTTTAATTTTCATTTAATCGGATCTCTACTGTTCATTTAAAAAAAATTAAAATTGAATAAAAATTAAAAATTTAATAAAAACATTGTTTGATTAGATCTCCATCGTCCATTTGAAGATAGACGGTGGAGATTAATTTGAGGAAAAAATAAAAATTAATAAATTCTAAGAAATAAAAATAAATTTAAAAATAATTAAACAACAAAAAACCAAAAAACCCAATCACACCATCCATCGTTTCTTTCCACTCTCTCACTTCTTTTTCTTCTTCTTATTCTTCAAATCAGTCACCTCTCTCTCTCTCTCTCTCTCTCTCTCTCTATTTTTTCTTCTTCAAACCAATCACTCACTCACTCACTCACACTTTTCTCTCTCTCTTCTTCTTCTTCTCTCAGTCAGTTGGGTTTTTTTGAGGTTGTTTTCTCAGTTGATTGTGGGTTGTTTTAAAATATTTTTGGTGATTGAACATCAATTTTTGTTGATTGATGATGATAATTTTGAGTTGGTCATTAATGTTAATGATTTTGGATGAAGTTGGTGAGTGGTGTTCAAGTTGTTCTTCATCTCCATTTGGTGGAGATCCAAATCGACCGTTGATGAAGAGTCCATCAATGGTGGATTTGAATCTCCATTAGTTTTTTTTTAAATAATATTTCATTTTTTAAAGTTTGAAGAAGAGGATCTTCATCTTTATCTTCATCTTCATCTTTATCTTTTCTTTTTAGACTTTTTCTAATTCTTTTATTTTTTTAAGTTTTTGTTTTAAATTTTTTTCTTAAATTAATCTCCATCATTCATTTTTAGATTTAGATGGATGGCGGATATCTGATTTAATTTAATTCTAATTTTTTTAAAAGTTTTTAAAATTTATTTTAAAAATAAATTTATTGAGGGGTAGTTTTGTCTTTTAATATTTTTATAAAACCAGTCATATGTAATAATGGTTAAACCAATTAATCCATTAGTTTAGGGAAGAATGTTGTAAATAAATCAAAAGGTTGTACACACGTGTAAATGTTAAATTGCAGGCAGGTTGAGAATAATTCTCCCCGATGCTTGCCCTTACAAAAATGCCATCTAAATCATTTTTAAGGGACATAATAACTTTACCCTTTCAAAAAAGTTGGTTTGGAAGTAACTTGTTTATAAAATTTGCAAGTAGAGCTAAAGAGCATGCCGGAGCTACCGGAGGTGGAGGCGGCGCGGCGGGCCATTGAAGAGCATTGTCTGGGGAAGAAGATCGTGAAATCGACGATCGCGGAGGACGCGAAAGTGATTGAGGGAGTTTCAGCTCGTGATTTCGAGGCGTCGCTTTTGGGGAAGACCATTGTGTCTGTTTACAGGAAGGGCAAGAACTTGTGGCTCCGCCTCGACTCTCCTCCCTTTCCTTCTTTCCAGTTCGGTATGCCGCTGCTGCTGCTGCTGATGTGTTTATTTGCTTTACAACAAATCAATTGAAATGGTCGTCTCGTTTGCATTTGCATTTCAGGAATGACTGGTGCTTTCTACATTAAAGGCGTTGCTCTTACCGATTATAAGAGGTCTGCTGTGAATGACTCTGACGACTGGCCTTCCAAATATTCCAAGTTCTTTGTTCAAGTAACAACACTTCACTCCATTTCATTTTTTTGTTGTTTAAAGTAAATTATTAGTTTGTAAAATTATTGTTAAATTAATGGTATTATTGACTTTTCATTATGAAATAATAAATAGAAGCAATCCCAAATGCGAGAAAATATTTCATGAGACACTGAGTCAACATGTTGGTATGCTCTTTCAATATCAATGTGAAATGTGAATTTTTTATTTTTATATAATAAAAAATTAATGTTGGTATCTTTTCTCATGTATAGCAAAATTTTCATTTAAAAAACTATATAATGTGTCACGTTGTTGGTAGAAAGTCACACCAAACATTAATTTTTTAAAAAAGAGAATGTCACATGTCACGTTGTTATTAGAAGGACGTCCCTACATCAGCATAACATGCCAACTCAATGTCCCACAGAAGCTTTTCTCGCCAAATGCACACACACACACTTTAATGGAGAGGCATTAGAGTATCTTTGAATTCGTTAGAGTACATGCACTTTTCTGTTTATTTATTTAATTTTACAAAAATGGTCCTCTAGAAAGAATTTTTATATGCTGGTTACATAGTATATATATGGTACTCGGTTGATCCAACTGTGTTTTGATTTGTCCACCAACCTGTGGGAAAATGAAATTATCATTGTGAATCATCTATATCTAGTAGTTTAATTGATTTCTCCCATATGCAGTTAGATGATGGTTTGGAGCTGTCTTTCACTGACAAGAGGCGATTTGCCAAAGTTCGCTTGCTCAAAGATGTACTGCACTATCATTTGCTTCTCACATTTCCATGCTAATCTACTTTGGAAGGCAATATAATAATTTCTTGTGGCTATTTTGTTTTTACAGCCAGTGTCTGTATCCCCAATTTCGGAACTTGGACCTGATGCTCTGTTGGAGCCCATGACAGTTGAAGAATTTACTGAATTGTTAAGCAAGAAGAAAGTTGCAATTAAGGCTCTATTACTTGATCAGGTTAAATTATTTATGCTTATTCCCTAGGTTAAAATCATTCTGCTTGTTTGATTTGCAAAACCCTAAAATTGTTTACATGATGTTATATCCATAAGTTCTGTAGAAGGTATAAGTAACAGAGTCTTTCTGTGCAGAATTGTTAGGAATCATTAGCTTCAACCATGCATCTGCTGTTTCCATTTTCTTTTCGATATATTTAACACGGGCAAAAAGCTAATGAAATGTTTGATTAGAATGCAAATGAAATGTTTTAATTTCGTCTGGAGCAATAATGATCAAATATTGGAGTAGAAATGAATAATTTGGCTCAAGGTGTCTTAGAAGAGTGGGGAAACTACACAAAAATAGGGTCAGGAGAGTATAAGTTGGAAGTAGTGAGACAAGTCTCTTTGGTAGGGGAAGTTGTTCCATGTATATAATATGGATATTGACAAGCTACCTTGGGTTTAGCTAAATTCTAGGAGGATGTACGTAACGGACAAAAAGCTGAACATTTTAAGAATTCTTATCACCTTGATATTGGTTACCACCCAATAAATTATGCAGTTAAAGTAAAATAGATGATGCAGTTAAAGTAAAAACTATAACTGCAAACTAGTTAAAATGGGGGTGTTGAATAACCATAGGGATCAATGCATATCAGAAAGAAGATATTTTAGAATGGAATAGTTTGAAAAGATAAAAGATCTAAATGTCAGTTAGTTTCAATGAGCATGTTCTCAGTTTAAATGAGGTATGCAACCTTAAATTGTTCTGGTTTCAGATTAATTGTATCTTTAATCCTTCTGTATATGCGATTTGTTTTTTAAAAAATACTGGATGTGATTCTCTTGGCTGCCAAGAGAAGTTAAATTGTAGCAATTTCAAAATTTCTCTGAAGTTTAAATTGTTTGGCTGCCAGGCAACTCCTATAAACGAGTATCTACCTATGACAAAGATAATTCCCCAGCACCCCAAAGAAGAAAGAGAGAGACTACTCTGTTATTTCTTTTCAATATTATTTCTGACAGTTTCTTAATCATTTTGCAGGGCTATATTTCTGGAATTGGCAATTGGATTGCTGATGAAGTGTTATACCAAGTTAGTAAACACATCCCTTTTCTTTTCTTTTCCAGCTTCTAAATATGTATAATAGATTTAGTATTAACGGTTTTTAGCTTGAGAGTTCTATGCTCAAATTTTCATTATTGCTCATCTTAGTAGTGATCTTCAACAAATTGAGTAGAGAGTGTAAAAAAGCTGTTGGCTGCAGACAGGAAGAGAGATTGAGATGGCCTGTGATATTATTGGGGCTAGTAAAAATGAATTTTTTTAGCTGATCTCAGATGGAATTTCAGGCTTTACATTGTTCAAGCTTTGGCATTGGTGCCCAAAATTTCTACCTTTTTATTTTTCAATGTAATCGTATTTGAAATATTTGGTAACATTTGTCTCTCTATCAGGCCAGAATTCACCCACTGCAACCTGCTGCCAGCTTGTCTAAAGAAAGCTGTACAACTTTGCTCAAGTGCATCAAGGAGGTAAGGGATATTGCTTCAATTTGGATTTTGGAGAATCAACAGCAGTTATAGAAATTTTATCATGCTAAATAAGCGTTTCATGAAAAATATAGAGAAAACACTGTAGGTTATTCAAAATGCGGTTGAAGTTGATGCTGACTGCAGCCGCTTTCCTCTTGAATGGTTGTTTCATTTGCGGTGGGGCAAAAAACCTGGAAAAGTTAATGGTAAGACACTTAAGATCTGACTTATCATTATGATTACAGGTGACTGAAAAAGCAATCAAGGTTGGGGCAGATAGTAGTCAGTTTCCTAATAATTGGATATTTCATTCCCGTGAAAAGAAGCCTGGCAAGGCTTTTGTCGATGGTTTGGCTCTGATCCTTTGTGAACTCTATTATATTAGCAATAGCTTTATGTGTCCATTTGTAGCAAACCTGGTATTTGTGTGTACATTCCTTTTTGTTCCTTGAGTTCAGTCGGTTATACATTAATATTGGAAGAAATTTATCGGTCTGGACTCATAAGGCACTGACAAAAGGGGAAATTTTTATTTATTACCATTAAGAACATCTTATTTGTCAGTTAATCAGGCCATTTTAATTTGCTTCAACAAGATACTTATGATCTTTTTTCTGTAATGGTAGGAAAGAAAATTGATTTTATTACTGCTGGTGGCAGAGTAAGTAATTCTGAAACATAGCTGTGACTACTTTTTCTATTGTTCTATCAAGTTATTAACATAACAGTCCTTGCTTCTCTGGTCTCAGACAACAGCTTATGTACCAGAGTTGCAAAAGCTAGTTGGAGTCCAAGCTGCAAAAGCAGCGCATAAACCAAAGAAGCAAACTTCTAAGCAAAAAGACAGCAAGGATGATGATGATGATGATGATGATGAACCAGAAAGTGATAGAGAGGAGAATCCCAAGAGTGTCAAAACGAAGGCAAGAAGGAAGTCTGTAGGTGGGGGTAAAACGCCTTCAAAGAGAAGAAAATCTGAGGAAACTGATGATGAGGATGGTGATGGTGATTATGGAGGTGAGGATGACGACAAAGACGAAGTATCAAAAATAAGATCAAAAAATAAACTAGCCAAGGCAGTGAAGACATCAAAGGAAAAGGGGATGAGTCAAAAGAGTAAGAAGTCGAAGAAGGCGGCCAAGTAACAATTGTCCCCCATGGTTTGGAAGAATGAAGGTACGGTTGGTTTAGTTTTGTTAATGTCAGAAAATGAAGTGTTTTGTTGCCTTTCTTAGTGATAACAGAGTTAACAGTATGTGACTACTAACTGAAATACTAGTTGATACTTTGAACAACTAAATTCTCCCTGGTACGACAGCAGTTGATGTTTCTAGTCTTTCATGTGATGAGATGTCAACTCCTATACCTAAGTTTGTCAACATTTCTCTTTTTCTATTCCCAATTTACTTCTTCGGCCCCCAAAATTAATAAGCCAACCAGGACAACTTGTCAGTAATTGGTTGTACCACTAGCTTTTTACTTTTTTCTTATTATTATTTTTTAAAAAAATAAAAATAATTTTAAATCAGATATAAATTAAAATTAAAATTAAAAT
Organism: Litchi chinensis; assembly: GCA_019925255.1. Lineage (NCBI taxonomy): Eukaryota > Viridiplantae > Streptophyta > Magnoliopsida > Sapindales > Sapindaceae > Litchi > Litchi chinensis. The sequence goes on along the minus strand of CM034464.1, from coordinate 32,746,178 downwards.
ATTTAATATTTAAAATATAAATAAAATTTTGTTTTCTTAAACTAGAGTGTCTTGTTACATTTGGTTCACTTGATAATGGAAGAGCCCCATGTGTTCTCCTCAGCCAAGCAATGATGCAATGTAAATAGACGAAAGGCTTTAGGTTTATGATTGTGTGATAAAGTATAATGGTTGTGAGAATTATTGTTGTGGTGGTGGTTGTGGCATCGGTTGTACTGTGGTCACCATTGCTCACACAAGTGGTTTTTTCCAGATTTGATACAAGATCGGTGCCAATGGGGTGCCAATGGGATTGTAGATGAAGACACTGTCAAAAAGGACTGGTTAGTTTCAATATTATTGACACTTCTAGGATATGTTGGAGGCAAACCATGATTGATGGTCCTTTGGTTGTTCATTCTTCCTTATCCATATAGTTAAGTATATGAAACTTATGATCTCACCTGCATAAACGACAAAACAATTAAGAATTGTATTTAGAACAAGAAAAAATGCAAGGAAAAAAAAAACTTAGAAAGAAAAAAATAACTTTTAATTTTACTCATGTCGCCTATATATTGACATATACTTTGTAAACGAACTGATGGTCCAGGAAGCTAATATGGCCCTATATTCATAATAAATAATAATAATAATAATAATAATAACAGTCCATATGCTGAATATACCCAACTCATTAGAAGTCATAGTTTAGTAAATTGAGCTGCCAAATATATATATATATATATATTTATATTTATTATATTTTTCCCTTTTAACACTTCAAAAAAAAAAAAAAAAAAAAAAAAAAAGAAATACTTCTCATGCTCAAAAATTTTCGAACTTTTTCTCAATTTAGATTATATTTTTCCTATCATCTCTACAAAAAATCTCATTAAAATTCAAATAACTGAATGTTTTTTTGGGAGTGTGACAACTCAAACGTTATGAAATGTCCTTAAAACCTCTTTAGAGAAAATATGTTTGATTGCTCCTCATCAGTAGCCGAGGCTCGTGCCAAGAGCTCTCCCCCACTAGCATGGTGTGGGGGGTGCATTGGCAATGGGTATCAGACTAGTCGGTTTGACTACCACCCTTTTAGGTGAATTAATGGGAAAAAAACAAAAAAAAATGGAATAAAAATCGAACAAAAATGTGGTATATTTTTGGTGTTTCAATGATGTAATTGAGAGAGAAAAACATCACATTTAGTTTTGCCATGTTTTACTTATAAAAAACGTTAGCAATGACCTCGATTATATGATCTAACACTAGTAGATTGGGGGGTTATAGCCATCTAGATGTGGTGTAAAACCTTCTTGGTGTGCATCAACACTCCTTTTTAGTGACCCTTTGATGCTCATTGGAGGGGAAAAACATTACGTTTGGAACTGTTAGCAATGGCCTCAGTTGTGTAAGTCTAATACCAATAGATAGGTGGTATAAGTTGTCAAGGTATGGTGTAAAGCCCTTTTAGTATGTATCATTGCTCCCTTTTTGGCGACCCTTTGACGCTCATTGCGGGGGAAAAGTATTGCAATTTCCTTAACAAAGCGAAGTTCTAAGATAGGAAATATCTTGTATCAATAAGAATATCACTTCAAAGAGAAAGTTGTCAGATTTGCACTTTAATTCAAATATGAATATATTAAATTTAGATTTATATGAAATATAAAAGAAATCTTAGTATTTCCTATATTCTAGCAACCAAATTTTATGTAAACAAGAACCCTAGCATTATATAAAGGGATTCTTATGCATGTATAAGACACGATCGCCCAAATATACAAAAAGTCCTACCAAAACTCCGCTAAGTCATAGCCCGCCCCTGTAGAAATAATATAACTGTGAACGTAAACATTATTCAAAAAGTTGAATCACATTAAAAACCCTATGATCTACTATTTACTTCTCTTGCATCATTTTTATTTCTTTCGCTCTCCATATTTATGTCCATTCATCCATAATTTGCATTCAATTCGCATCAAATCGAATGTTGACTGATTTTTGTTGTCAACAGCGGATATGGATCACATCTCACTTTTAAGTGTCAAGTTCTTAGGAACATAAGTTGAGTATGGAATTGGTATTCCTGAGATGTGACATCGGCTAAAGAGGTGGATACAAAACAATGTTGATCGATCATTTCTTTGTCTACACAAAGGCACAAAATCGATTAAATCTAATATATTTCTTTTATTGAATTTGATCCATGACTTTGAGAAAAGTTTTATAAAACCGTATCTTTCTTAAATTCTGCAATTTTGGTTATGAAAAAATATATTTTCTCAACTGTTTTGCTATTTAATGTTTATATCCTGAAACCAAATGTTTAGATGAAAATAAATATTTTACATTCTAAAAACAAATGGTTACATGTTGAGAACAAATGCTTACATACTAACATCCGAAAGTTAGCATGTCATGTTGCTAAAATACGAAATAAATCAGAGGAACAAATCAATCAACAAAACACGCAGATCAAACATTTTAACATATCACCACATAAAATTATGATTTAAAGTAAAAAAATCAAAAGTTATTAGTTAAGTTATTTTTGTATTTTTTTTTTTTTGAAACCAGATAATTTTTCCGTTTTGGTTTTTCTCTATTCATTCTTGGTCCTCACCTTGAACATGAAAAGTTACAAGATAGTGTGAGATATAAAGCTGGGGGACAATTTTGTCCATTTATTTGGATAAAAAATTCGGGCGTGGCTTTTTTCGAATTTACCTACTATTTTGAGGTCTACTTGGCGTTAAGATTTCATGAGAAAATATTTCTTAAAATTTATTAGATTATTTTATATTTGAATAATCGAAGAATTTATGTTTAACTAAATAAAAAATGAGGAAAACTCACGTATATTACATTTTATTTTCGAACACTCAGATATTAGGAGTTGGATGAATATAAAATTAATTAAAATATATCACTAATAATACAGTCTAAATAATATTTTTATAATTTTTAAAAAATAATTTTTATTAAAAAGAGGTTTACAGTCCACCTATTGTGTTTTAAACAATGCAGATGAGACTTAAATGGTCAACCTTTTAGAACCATCACCGATATTCAACTACTCCTTTATAAAACTCAAATATATTATTGCTTGGATTATATATCTACAAACAATGAGAGCCAGTGCTAGTCATCGTCAAGAGTGGAAGAAGAAATCCCAAGAGAAGAAGCAAAAGTGGTAGTGGTATCCCCACTAAGATATCTCTTGAGGCGATTCAAATCATCAGCGCAATCAAGCATGGTGGGTCGTGTTGATGGTGACTCTTGTGTGCAAAGAATACCAAGTTCCATCAGCTCTCCAATGGCCACATCCCACATTCGCTTCGCTTCAGTAGACTGCTCTCTTGCAGCTCTCATCAATGAAGAATCAATCACTTTCTCTACCCTCCCATGGTGGTGATTCCTCACCCACTTCTGCAGGCTTAAACTCCCACCAAACATGTCGTCTATTGGTCTTTTTCTTGTCACCATTTCCAGGATTAGAATTCCAAAGCTGTAAACATCACCTTTCGTAGATGTGTTTGATCCGAATCCATATTCTGGGTACATCAAAAATCTTATGATTATTATATTGTTAGTGATGGATGATGAGGCTATCATTGAAAACTAGCTAGTAGGATACAAATTTTGCGGTTTTCTAATTGGACTAAATAGTAACTTCGTATGGGTAGCAGTTAAAGTGTGATGTGTTATCCGTTCAAATGCTTGCTTTTAAAAGCGCTTTCTAGAAACTACGTAAACAAGCATTATTTTTATATTACTTTATGAAATAATTAGAAATAATTTTTTTTTTTTTTTTAATTCTAATTGAGGTAAAATTTTGTATTGATATGTATGTAGTGATATGTTGTCATAATCTAGGTCATCACATGTCAGTGGAGACAACTTTAAATTCAACTTTTCTTGCTCTTATTTTCAACTTATATAAGGTAGACCTTAAAACAATTTTAACTTCAGAAAATTCGCTTTTAGCAAGATCAAATGCTTCCAAACTAACACTACAAAGTTTATTTCAGTTTTGCTGTTATTTTCGTTTTTCAAAGCTAATATTAAATGGATTAAAGATATATCATGACCTATTAAGATCAATCACTACTTGTGCTGTCAAATATCTACTTTTATAATAGAAAACAACTACTGTCATAATTAGGATAGAAAACCATCTACACAAAACTTGAAAAATACACTTAATGAGACTTAAATCACCTAGAAATAGTTCAGAAGGTGCACAACTATCTGTTCTGAGAGGTAACGTGCAACTTTGCTGTCACTACCTCAAAAATGATAAAAGTATTCCTTGTAAATAGTAGTATATGTTTAAAACATATTAGTAGGAGTTGAACACAGTTTGATTAAAGTTTTACATTGTATCTTTCAAATGAAGAAGCAAAGGAGACTATTGTTACCTGGTGCTATGTATCCAATAGAACCGCATAGCAAATTAGCAGTAGAGTTTCCCAAGTTGTCAACAACTCCAACAGTTGTAACCAACCTTGCAATCCCAAAATCAGAAACCAATGCAGTCATGTCATCATTGAGAAGAACATTACTTGGCTTTAGATCACAATGTATGACTTTAACAGGAGAATGATGATGCAAATATGCCATCCCTTCAGCTATATCACTGCATATATTCACCCTCTGGAGCAGAGTTAAATCTGTGGAGCCCGAATGTTGATATAGACGGCTATCCAAGCTCCCATTTGCCATATAAGGAAGCACAAGTGCTTTAAAATCCGGTAGACTGCATGCAGTTATAATCCTTATCAGATTCCTGTGTCGAATCCTCTTTAAAACTTGGCATTCTCTGTTGAAACTCTTTGTTGAATTTCCAGATTGTAACTGCAATACCTTGACTGCAATGGCTGTTCCATCTGATAGAACTCCCTTGTAAACACGTCCATAGCTACCTGCCCCAACTAGTCTTTGCTCATCGAATCCTCCAGTGGCCTCTGACAGTTGTCTGTATGAAATTCTAGGGAAACTGTGCATCAATTCCAGTGTTGTTGGCTTTCTTCTTATTGCTTCAGATTTTGCAGAGGAAATCATCACATTTACATGGAGGATTCCAAACACGCAACATATTGTTGATAATAATACTGATATGGATATGACCATGATGAATATGATCAAGAAGATTCGTGAATGGAACAAATTTGGCTTTTGAGAGCAAGTGGGGATGGCAGCATCAGCCCCACAAAGATGGTGATTGCCTAGGAATGACATTTTTGTTACAGAATCAAAGATGCCTCCAGAGGGTATCATTCCTTCAAACTCATTGAAAGAAAGATTTATAAAGTTAAGGGTGTGAATTTTGCTGAGGCCTATCGGGATCTTACCAGATAACTGGTTTCCTGAAACATCAATGGATTCCAGGTTTCTCAGATCACCTAGTGAAACTGGAAGGCGGCCCTGAAGGCAATTATTAGAGAGATTTATAATCCTCAATGCAAAGCAGCTTGATATCTGAGGGAAGACGTTTCCTGTGAGTCTGTTTGATGAAAGGTCTATCTCTTGAACATTTTCAAGCTTGCTTAGCTCAATCGGCAATGGCCCTTGGAGTTCATTATGTGAGAGATTCAGAAATATTCTGATTTCTCGAATACCTGATATTTCGGGAGGGATGCTTCCAGTCAATCTATTGTAGGACAAGTCGAGTCTGTAGAGATCAGAGCACTGTCCTAACGTTGGTGGTATTGATCCTGAAAGGAAGTTGTTGTTGAGAAACAGAGAATTGACTCGAACCAAGTTTCCTAGACTTCCTGGAATTTGGCCGGAGAATGTATTATGTGACAAGTCAAGCAAACCCAGGTGAGAGAGTTGGCCTAATGCTGTTGGAATTTCACCGGAGAACAGGTTGTGTGATAAGAAAAGCTGCTCCAATTTCAAAAACAAACTAATCTCTTCAGGTATTGTTCCATTCAAGAGATTAGATGTCAAATTCAGCGTCATAAGACGAGAAATATTGGCTATATGAGGAGGAATTGAAGCGGTGATGTGGTTTTCTTGTAGTAGCAACTGTAAGAGGTTAAGTCTGCCAATGGAAGCAGGCAATGTTCCTCCTAGGCCCATGCCAGCCAACTCAATCTCCTCTAAATCGGTACAGTTTCCAAGTGCAGAGAAGAAGGGGTCCAGATTGGTGTTGCCATCATGACTTACCATATTATTATATGATAAATGGAGGCTCTGGAGTGATGGCAGCCTCCCCAAAATATGTGAAGGCAACTCACCAGAAAGATGATTGTACTCCAAATCCAAATTATACATTGAAGTGTTGACCAGTGACTCTGGAAGTTCCCCTGTAAACTGATTGTTGTATAAATTCAGAGTCCATAATCCTGGAGAGTCGCCAATTTCTCCAGGAATTTTGCCTGTGAATAAGTTGTTGGATATATCTATGTTTGCTAGTGAAGTGCAGTTGGAAAAGAAGGAAGCTGGAAGAGTACCCGTTAATTGGTTGCTGAAAAGAAATAATAGTGTAAGGTTGGAAAACAAGGCGAACGACTCTGGCATTCCACCCTGCAAATTATTATTATCTAATTGCAGGAAATGGAGGTTTCGGAGATTGGAAAATTCGGGTGGAATGCTACCGTAGAAGTGATTGTTAGACAGCAGGAGATATCGAAGTCCTGTGAGGTTCGAAAGAGTAGGTGAGAGCTGTCCTAGAAGTTTAGAGTTAGTCAGATTAAGTTCAACTACGCGGTGATGCTGTTTGTTGCATGTGACACCAGTGAAGTTGCAGACATCAGCAGCCTCCTCCCAATTAGCAAGTCTGGCATTTGGATCAGAAATTATGGTGTTTTTGAAGTCGAGAAGCACAGCCTTGTCTGTGACCAAGGAATAGCGCGGAAGGTGGTGCTGACTAAAACCTGAAATCCTAGAACATAATACTAATTGTTGGAGAAGAAGTAGAAAAATTGATGTCTTGATGAAGAGCATTTTGGGCTGACTACACTCCCCGTAAGAGCCTAATGACATTTCTTTGATGATGAAACCTTCCTGTCATTTTAGAATCAACAACTTGTAAAATGATAGTGATGGTGGAAATAGATCTTTTATGAAATCAAATTCAATGCAGGCTATGATTTGTAAATAGAACAGAACAATATTCACCATTTTCATTATGGGATTGCGGCAAGTGATGAGTAGATTTTCCAACTCAACTCAAATGAACTGGATTGGACATTGGACAAGGAATTTTGGCATTATCATTTGTGTTGTATGGGTGTTACGTTATTTTAACGAATAATGGTCGTTGACATTTTCGCATATTAGTGATCCCATGGTGGTTGCTCGATTGGGTAATGTTATAAGATGTGGATTGTGTTTTGTGGGCTATAGTTGACATTTTAGTGTGCAATGTGGACCCTGATCTGAGTCAGTGACATCCCTGTGGATGTCCAGGTAAGATAGCAATTTTTTTTTTTTTTGTTTTTTAGTAAGTCAATTACCTCCTCCTTCCTAAGGTTTAACCTTTAATGTGGGGAAGCTCATGCCTTCGAAGACGATCCACCCGTGACTCTAGACAAGTCACGGATTCGACACCCAATGTGGGCAGCCTTTACCATCGAGGCAAAGCCCATCTACGAGAGTGGATATGTAGTGTTCAAGTTTTTATATATTCTCTTGGCAGTCATTTGGGTTGAGGTAAAGAATCCCTCTGCAGCAAGTCCTTTTTGTGCACTATCCCAGAAATCTTCTTCATATCCACACAATTTCAGCCTCATTAAGTTGATTAGAACTACATCAAAAGTCCAACAATATAAGAATTAGTAAAATGCAATAAAATACCCTATCAAATAACGTATTTATTGAAAAAAAAAATGTATTTCATATATTTCATATTTCCCAAAATGCAACACACGGAATCGTCATTTCAGGATTTTTCATTCATTAAATTAATGATTCCATAAAGAGATATACACCAAATAAACATAATAGCAATCAACCATATAATTTAATTCATATAATCCACTAGAATTCCTCCTACTGGGATCATTCGGCACTGAGATTTTGGGTCCATCCTGCCAAATCCAGTCCCTGTGGCCTCTACTATGTTCTTGCCTACAAAAGTGAATAATTGAATTTCATTACAAAATTAATAAATAATATTCTTAATTACTCACTACCCAAAAGTTTGCTGAATGGTCCTTAAGCCAATTCACTTTCCGCAGGGTATTTCCAAATATTATTCTCACTAACCAATTTCCAATTGATTCTCGGATATCTTCGATATTTAAAAATATTTAATCACAATTATTAATAATCCAATAACTCTCATCCATTCCGAATTTTCCAAAATTCCACCACTATAAATACTAGTTCCTATAAAAGGAATTTATCTTCCAAAAACTAAATAAATTTAATAAGCTTCTTGTTGCCCAAAACTTTAAATAAATAGAAGAAAATATACTTTATCCACCAAAGAAATTTCTCTACACAAAATCTATATCCAACAAATTTTCACCAATTACCTCCTTAAACCTTGATACCATATTTCAAATCCGACTCTTCACACAAATCAATGCACAATGAGAAAAAAGGAACTATGTATATTAAAATAGTTATCATCCCGGTGCGCACATAAATTAATTAAGTCAATGTGTGCGCACATAAATTAATTAAGTCAATGTATTGTATGTGAGCTATCGATTAAGTATAAATGATTGTCAACTCCGTCAAAGCTAATGAAAATAAATAAATCTAATGAACGATAACTAAGAAACTGAATTTATTATATTAATGCATATTGAGAAGAAAAAAAAAATATATACATATATATATATATATAAATATGATCCCGCATTAGTGGAAATAAAAAACTACAAACTGCCCAAGCTTCACACTTCTCTCCCTCTATCTATTGCTTTCCTCTTCATCAACCCCGTTTCTCTTTCTCTATCTCTCTATCGCCTCTCGGCAATTTATGTCTTTAAGTCATGGTCGCATTATCTTTTTATATAGTCAGCAAGAAATTTGTTATCATGTGATTCTTTCTTTTTTTTTTTTTTTTGGGTAACATGCTGTGAGGGAAAATAAATGAAAAAAATAAGTTGTGTGAAAATTTTTATTAGTTTGGCATTTACAAAACAATGAATCTATCCAACAGTCAACAAGGGACTTCAAAAGTTTTTCACTAATAATTCTAATGGAAATATACAAAACCAAAGAGCATTGTCTTTCCTTCTCATAAATATTTAGATGTAGCTCATCCATGATTCAGTCAACTCTACAAACACAAAGAGCAGCCATCACAAAGAGCTTTTCATACCTTTCAGAAATTAACACTACTTAGGATGTCATCTTTGAGGTTTCTTTACTCTTAAGCCAGTCCCAGTACTTATTTAGCATGTGATCTTCAGGATGCACTCTTTGCCACTTTCCTGTACAAAATATTGCATATGCATCAGCTGCATACCTGGCCAATTATATAGACAAGAGAAAAATATGAGCTCCTATTATAGGAGATAAATTCATTGCAGTCAAGGGGATCAACAAAATTTAGATGGACAGGAAAATAGTCAACTTACTTTCCGATTCCATGAAGCTGAGTTACATGGGTCCAGTTCTCCCACAAATATTCCTGGGAGAAGCGTTGTATCATCATTGCTCGTTTCTTCTGAAGTCCAAGAGTTTGTATGACCTTTTCTATCTCCTCTGTGGGAACCTCGGTAGCAGTCTTGGCATCAGGACACAATGTAAAGAGTTCTGTAATGACTCTACGGGCCTACATTTTCAATCAAAAATATATTTAAGCATAGTAACTACACCTAAGATGTGAACGCAAAAGACATCTATATTAATTCCTATTCTAACGTTGACCACAGATTTCCATCGAAGTTCTAT